>VZTT01044255.1:0-59745 GCA_013400855.1 Buphagus erythrorhynchus
CCACCTCAGGCTGCTGAAGCAGTGGCAGAGCCTGAGTTGTGCCTCCAGGACCTTCCCCCTCTGCCTCTGCTGAGCTACGATTTAATTTTTCCCTTTCCTTCCATCCCCTCTTAACTGGAAGAAGTCCTAAATAAAGTTGCTGTCACTTTTATTTATGGGCACAGAGGAAGACACGGACAAAAAGCTTGTGTGCTCCTGACAGCTACAAAGCGTCCGGCTGTTTTTCCTCGCTCGCTTTGGCGAGGCAATCGATCTGGGCACAGGCAAGAACCCTCCCCAAGTGCATGGGGCTCCCACGTGCCCCTGCCCAGGGCACTCCATCAGGGTGGATGGGAAGGGGCTCTGCCTCCTGCGTCCTAGCTCTCAGTTGTTGCAAAGCCAGCCTTGTTGGGGAACACCTGTCCTAAAATCCTGGACTCCTGAAAATACAGATGCATGAACATGCCTGCCTTAAGAATCCATCACAGGCTTCTTGTCTCCATCTTGATTGGTTCCAGTGAGGTCAACTTTTTTTAATAACTCCTGGACTTAGGCAGGGAAAACTATTTCCTTCAGGAAATAATATAATTAAGGCTGCCTGACACTTCTGATTATAAGCCCCTGTCTTCAGTTGCTTGAAACTACGCCAGCCTTTAACCATTTGGACTGAAACTTCACATGTCTCTGCCTCCAGCTGAATTTTTTTGGAAAATTTTAGCAAAGACAGTTTTAAGCTGCTCTCAGGACAGGGTGGGGGGGAGGTGGGGGTGGAGAAAGGCATTCGTTTATCCACAGTTAAAAATAAAATTAAAAAAAGAAATAAAAAAGCAGAAAAATTCTTGCAGTGCTGAAGAAATTCCAGTATCTTTGGCCTGATAGTTTTGGGGGAAGGTTCTCAGCCAGGCATCAGGGCTCTGCTTGCTGCTGACACCACAAAAATCCACCTTCCCAGCGCCAAGCTGTGGGGCTGTGTGGGTGTGTTACCCACAGCATATGCAGGGAGCTTCTTGCAGCAGGAGCTGCTCTGCCTCCAGCACTCAGCACTGCAAAATCTGTGCCCCTGGCTCATGCACGGGATGCCTCACTGCTGGGAAATGTTGGGCCCCTTCTGTTGGTGCAAGTAAAATTCATGGATCCCTCATCAGTATAGCCCCAGCTTGTGCTGGAGAGAATGATTTTTCGCAGATGCTGTGTGCTTGGAATTTATTTTCTTTTCTTCTTCTTTTTTTTTTTTAATTTTTTTTTATTTCTTTTTTATTAAGCAAGTGGTTCAGTTATCCATTAGCCCTCTCAGATGCATCATGTGGGACATGCAGCATGCCATGAGTGCTGGGCTTCCTCCACTGTTTTGCAAGGACCTGTTTAAAGAGTTAGTGCTTTTGCAGGCAGGTTTCTCTTAAGTCACCTTGTTGCTACAGAAATGGCCAAAGCAGGAGTATTTCTGTGGGGCAGCCCAGACAGGCCCTACAAAATAGGTGTCACACTGATGAAGTGCTCTGGCCATGGCACTGCTGAGACCTCAAGTGATGGTGATGCAGGGTGAGCTCAGCAGTGACTCAAGCCCTCCTGCAGGGACCTGACCCAGGACTTGTCCCTGCTTTGTGGCTGATGACATTTGCTCCTTATGTGAGCCCACCTGAGCTGTGATCAAGGCTGTCCCTTGATTATGGGGAAGCACAGCTCACAGATCTTCCCTCTGGTTCAGAAGCAACTCATGCCCCGAATCAGGTCCTTCAGCTGGTGACCTGATTTGCACATGCTGAGTGCCTCCAAAATCCAGTTTGACCTCAATTTGAAACCCCTAAAAAGGAACTCGTGCTTTGACTTCCATGTGGAAAGCTGGGCTGCTGGACCTGTGGCAGGGCTGGCTCATCTGGCTCAGCACAGGGCACAGAGGTGGCAGGGAATGTCACTCCTTTCCACAGGTCTCAGAGATGTCTCTCAGAAAGGCACTGGAATTTTGCACTTTGTACCCATAATAATGCACTCCCTCCCTAAGGGTACTCAGTGCTAAGCCCAGTCTCTCTTCTCAGGTCCCTGCCAAGCTGGAATTAGAGCCCAGAGGGTCTCTGGCAGGTAATGATAAATGAGCCTCATCTCTTGCTGTAACCTGGTTGCCTTTCCTGTTCCACTTCATCTGTGGGTAGGGAAAAAAACCCAACATCCACAACCAAAAACGTTTCCAAAAAATAACCAAAGAGTTACATTGGCATTGCAGAGTGAGAGGAGACCTGGTGGGGAGCAGCCCTGTTCCCTCCTTGCCAGTCACTCCTGAGCTCTGGGGTGCCTGGCAGAGCAGGTTTTGCATGGTGGGGCATTGTGGGTGCTGGGCTTGGGGCAGCTGGAGTTAAATTTCTTGGTGGCTGACACCTGACAAGTGTGATAAATTGTGGCACATCGTGGCTGCCGGCATGACAAACAGTCCGCTTCCCTCCTTGTAAACTCTGGGAAGATTTTGTAATTATTTCCAAGCACTTTGCAAATGAGGGTTTCTCCATCAGGCGCCCAGTGTAGTTTCAGGGGGTGGTCATTTATTTATTTAGGTTTTCTAGGCAGGCGGGGGGGAGATGGGGGGTTGTAGTTTGGGTTTCTGCAGCATCCTCCCATTGGCTTTTCCAGGCTTTGCATGAGGTCCTGGGAGGAACTCTGGCAAAGCTCATCAGCTGAGGGTTGGGTGCTAATTAAAGCATGTGGTGTTCCAGGCTTGGAGTCACTGTCACCCTAGGGAAAGAATCTCTGCAGGAGTGAGTCCCAGACTTTCTTCTTGCCAGTGGGTTTTGGCTCCTATTTTTCATTTTTAATAAAGCAGAGCCATAAGACTTTTTTTTTTTTCTCTTCAAAGCATTTAAAATGAAGCAGGGGGAGCAACACAACCTCCACCACAAGAGCTGGATAATGAGCACAGATCTCGACTGATAATTTGTTTGTCTAACACAAAAAGCGTATTTCCTGCTGTAAGGGAGGGCACCGCTGGTTACACTGATGCCTCTGACTCCATCTCACAGGCAGTGTGTCACACACAGCACAGAGAGTTCTCCTCCCGTTCCCAGTCCTTGGTGCCTGTGCTGCAAAGCTCTACAGGCACACTTTCCTCTTCACACGCCCGGGTTCAGTCGGACTGGCCTGTCCCTGCACCCTTTAACACCTGTGAGGCTTTTCAGGGCTAGGGCTCAGGCAGCCAAGACCTGATGGGTGAATGCCCTGGTGCTGGGCTGACAGTGTGGTGCTGCTGTTCTGTTCTGTCTGGAGAGCACTGCTGTCTGTCTTTAAAGTACATCAGAGATGCCCCAAGCTGCAGGGGTCTTTTTTCCCCCTCTCCCATTTCATGTCTCTGAATCGAAATAATTAAGCAAATACATGCTTTGGGGCTGGACTGTGACGCTCTTATGGGAGGGCTCTTATTCCAACTAGGTTCATGTTTGCATCCATTACCCCCAGCTGTCAGGGCTGGGAAACAGATGCCCCCCTGCCCTGGCTGTTTGCTAAACCTGAAGCAATGGCAGAGCTTCACCTGGTAACCTGACAGGTTGTCTCTTCTGTTTTGTTGAAGAAAATCCCAGATCTGAGCAGCGAGGGTTGGATAAGCAGACAGAAGAATTGCCCAGACGTTTATGAGAAATTGGGGACGCCCTAAGGACTCTGGACTGGTGCAGAGGTAAGAGGTGGGTTAAAAACCTTTCTCACATGGCTTGTCCTGAGTTGGTGTGCTTTGTGAGAGTGCAGGACATGTGTCTTCTGGTGAGGATGGTGGTGTTTAATAAAGTGTGATAAAAGGTTGCTCCTGGCTCTGGCTTGCGAGCAGCCTTTTAGCTGGTATGCAAAGAGGGCAAGTGTTGAGAGCAGTTATTTAGGATGTGGAGGGGCAAGTATGGATGAACAGCCTGGAAAATGCCCATGTTATGATCTGCCCAGGGACAGCTCTCCCTGTTGAAAGCCCTTTGGTCATCTCAGAGGTTCCTAGTCCAACCAGAGTCACAGAGTTTCCGTGTTGTGGCTGAACCACTCTGGAGCAGGTAAGTGTCACCCAGCCAAGCTTTGTGGTGGAAGGTGAGGTGCCACCTCTTGCAGGCAAGCACAACTTGTAGCTCTCAGGTCTGCTGCGTGGTTTTTTTGCTTTCCTGCCCTGGCGGGCTGCAGCATCAGGGATGAGGTGCATGGGCTTTGCTTGAAAAGTAACACATCCCCTTAGGAGACCACCAGCAGCAGCCATGGGCAAGAGGTTGCCCCATCTCTGAGGCCTGTTACATGTGGGGTCAGTATGGGGCTGTGGTAACACAGTGCTGTTTGAGGAGGGGTTTGGGATCATGTTCTTTGAGCCATGGTGGAGCAGGGAAGGGGCCTGGAGATGGAGCTGCCCCTCTTGGGGATGCAGACCCTGCAGAGCCATGCTGGGGAAGCCTGGTGCTCGCTGGTGCTGTGCCTCAGAAAGGAAAATGATGAATTAAAGTTTAACAAGTCTCTAAATGCCAGACAAGGATGTCTTAAGTGGGAATTGTCACTGTTTGACTAGTGCAGACTCTCACTTAGCTACAACTGCTTGGCTTTAATTATGTTGGTCCTAGAAAGCAATAGCTTACACTGAAGAGGCTAAACTGTTAACCAAAATAGCATGGATGATGAATTTTCCCTGTGCAGCTTCCCTGCCCTCTACCCCCTCTACCCCCATCATGCTTCCCAGAGTTGTTTTGCAGCCCCTTTAACCCTGGATAAGCAGAGTCCTTTATCCTTTGAGCCACAAGCAAGGACAGAAATGCTCCCCTGTGTGCATGCTTGATTGTTTGCCCTGGAGTTGAAACGTGAAGGTTAAGGAACCGAGGGGTGGGCAACACCTCATGGAGCCACAATGGAGAGTGGGCTGGGGTCTGGGCATGCAGAGATGCTCTACAGCAGCAAAACCCTGCCCTTGGCATTGCTCCTGGGTGGCATCTGTGGAGCAGGATGGAACAAGAACTTCTTCCCTCCCCATCCTTGAGGTAGATCAGCCAACCCACGGGACTCCTTGCAGCTCTGCAAATAGAGCAGCTCGAGCAGGGTACGTCGCTAATAATACCAATTACTGTTACATGCTGGCTACAAGGTACACTGTCAGTAATGGGATCCTGGGGGGATGAAATGAAAGCGATATAATATGGTGAAATAAATTAGCGTTGTAAAATTAGCCATGGGTCTAGTCAGGGATCTGACAAATGTGTCGCAGCTTTGGTACAAGCTCTGAGCACTGCTGAATTGGATTTAGTGGCCCAGAGCAGAGCAGATGGGAGCAAGGGAAAAAAGAGTTTGAGGGGTCTCCATACACATGTGCTACCAGTTAATGCTGCTCATTTCTTCTTGGATTTGTGGAATGATACGTCCCCTGACGCCTGCTTGTGCGTGGCAGTGGAGGAGTAAGAGCCCAGCCCAGATGATGTGCTGCTGGAGGAGCTTGAGCCTGGCAGAGAGATGGGAAGGGAGTTGGAGAAGCATCAGCAGGCTAGCACTCCTGCCAGCGTTGGTGCATCAGCTGCTGATCCCTGCCCTGCATCACCATTCCTATCCTGGGTTTGCTCCCAAAGGATTTGATGGGATGTGTGGCAGGCATTTGCACAAGTTTTAGCTGTGTAGGAAAGGTAGAAAGCTGATTTCTGCTTCCTGTGTTGCAGGCTGACCTGTTTTCCCATGCCTGGATGTGCTCTGGATATCTGGAGCTGGGCATCCCACAGCCCAAGGACTTCTTCCTGTTGACCAAGGGTGTACAGACAACTCATTCCTATCCAGAGGCAAACTTTATTCTTCACCCTCTGAGGCATAGGGTGGAAGCCAGGAAATGGGGTTTTGTGTCCCATGGAGGCTGGGAAATGGATGTGGTCAGTTCCAGTGGGATCCACTTCCTGGTGGCTCATCAGGACAGGCTCCACTGCAGGGATGTGAGCACTCCTGCCCATGAGAGGATTAGAGCCTCTCATGGATTTGTAAATGCAGGATAATTGCACGTTTAATGGCTGATATATTACGTGGGATCTGGGGAGAGGCAGACATGATTTAGGTCTGGTTTATAAGGCACGTTACATGACTCACTATAATAAAAAAGGGAGAGAAAAATTCTGAATATGCTTTGTAGTGCCCTGCAGTGGAGCTGAGGGGGGCAGAGGAGTGGCAAAGTGATCTGTGTGTGCATCCCAAGTTGTGCCATGATGGTGCAAGAGGAATGGTGGGCACATGGCAGACGTGTCTGTGGGAGGGAACCAACTTGTCACATCCCTGGGGATGAGTTTGTAGAGGTCAGGCCACTGCAGTTCTGCAGCAGTTGAGAAACAAATCCCAGGGGATTGTGTCAGCACTGCCTGAAGGATCCCCAGAGAGCTGAGCCAATTTGTGTGCTGAGCCTGTGCAGGCAGAGGCCTAAGGAGACAAGCTGCACTCTGTGGGAGGCAGCCTGGCCACTGCCACTGGTCCCTGTGTCCTCCTGCCACCCTCCTGCTGCACACAGGGCACAAGGTGGAGTGGTGACACATTTCAGGTATATCCGACCCCAGCCAGCCCCAGCACTGAGCTGTCCTGGCAAAACCTGTGGGGTGATGAACTGCAGCAGCGGAGGGAGCCCCTTCCCTCAACTTTCCTGCTGGAGAAGTAGTGATGTGGGACCACAGCAGGACATTGAGCCAGTGGTGGGAGTGCCAGTAGCAGCATAAATAGAAATACAACTTCGCGGCTTCTTGTGCAGCTATGATATATCTTGTTTATATTGACTTTCTTAAACCTCTAAAATACATTGTAGATTGATCTACAAATCTGCAAAAAGCACCTTTTTTATTTTTTTTTTTTAAGCCTAAAGCAATTTTCTGCCTGCTCCTTGTGGTTGGCTCTGAACAGACACATGTTCTCTTGTCCTATTTGAGGCTGGCATGCTGCCACAGTGGTAGGAAGTTTAGCAATACTTGAGCTGGATCGATTCAAGCCCATTATCTGTGCTGCCTGGGACTTGGTGGTGAAGGGGAAGAAAATATTCTCCCCAAACACATCAAAGCCCTGTGATAAGGACACACAGTTAAGCTCTATTTATAGATGGACAGATGTCTTGCCAAAGCTCTGCTGCCGTCACTTGATTATGGAGTTTTTGAGTGCTTAGCAGTGTTTGGATCTGAAGGTGGCTGAGGTGTGTCCCCTCCATGCAGAGCCCCAAGCAGTACAGCTTCTAGGTGGTCTCTGTCCTTCTTCCAAGAAGGGACCTGATGTTTAGACAGTAAGAATGAAGTGGCTGAGAGGTCTTTTCTTGGAGCTGGTGACTAAGATGAGGTCAACAATCCCTCATCTTATTCTTGCATCTGCATAGACCTACAGAGCCCTTGGAGCTCCAGAGCAGAGCTTCTATGGATTTACATCAGAATGGTGTGGCTGTTGAGCTGAGGGTTCATGGCTTAAGCATGGGCATCCTCCATCTCTTGGGATACCTGGCTCTCAGCTGTGCCACCCTCCCAGCAAAGAGATTTTTCTGCTGTTCACCCTAAACCTTCCAAGCATCAAGGTGTAGCCACTGACATGTTGTATCTCATGAATTTTCCTTCTTTATCAAAAGCAATCAAGAATATTTAAATCAGGACCAGTCATGCAAGCTGCATATTTGGAGTGGTTCCCCAAGTTGTCTCAGGTCTTGCAGTGTATGTGCACATACATGTTACATGAATGTTTGATTTTTGAGGGATGGTGGAAAGGGTGAGGTGAAATGGATTAGCTAATCCAGATTCTGCTCCTGGTGTGAAGGAGTGCTGGTGGTCATTTGACAGAGTTTCCTTCATTTCCGTCCATACATTGCTCCGTAACAATGGTCATGAATTTGGGAATGGGAGAAGGGCAAAGGCTTCATTCTGCTTAGCCTTGAGTGTTGTTGTTAAAGGTGCTGTGCTGGTTTTGTCTTGGTTCTGACCCTAGATAAAGGAGAGAAAAGCTTCTCCTAGCATCCAGTGGGAACTTCTTGTTTCAGATCTGCCCACTGTCACTTACTTTCTTGCTATGGGTTGCCATGAAGAGCCTGGCTCGGTGTCCTCAACAGCTTCCCTGGATATTTCAGTGGCCCTGGCTGAGTTTCCTTTAGTTAACTAACACTGGGACTTCTCTTGGGGCTCCCAAAACTACGGGCAATGTCTTAATGTGGTTCAAATGCCATGTGACATGCTGGCTGTGCCTCTGCTCCCACAGCCCATCCTGCTGTTGATCCCTTTGCTGCCTGGGCAGGCAGCTGGCAGGACCATGATGGCACAGAGTGAGTGTTCCTATACCCAAGCCCAGCATCAAACCACACCAATGAGCTGGAGAATTTCGTAAGTGCTCTTTTTTAGGCCTCAGTGAATTGTGGCTCCAGGAGGGAAGTCATTGTGTATGGGCAGGTTTGGGGACCAAGACCTGACTTCTTTCATTTATTTAATACATCATCTTGATCAGGTGAAGGATAGGTGCACGATGGATCCTGGCTGTGTGCCATTCCCAAGGCTGGGAGAAAGGAGATTTCTCCTCCCCAGGGTGTCCATAATGTGTTTGCCTGCACAGCTGCTGCAGAGCCCTCCGAGCACTGTTTGGTTTTATTCTGTCTCCAGGGTGCCACTCAGCTCTGCTCGTATATTCCTCTGATGAGTGGGCAAGACAGGAAGCAAATACCTGTGCTACAAAACCACATATGGGCTTTCAGTGGGTGATGACACTTCCCCAAGCTATCTGTCTAGTGAATGCACTTTCCCTCCTGCTTGTTTATATTCACAGGAGTGTTGCTTAGCTGTTCAGGTGAGCTATAGATGTCAAGAAAGATGTCAGTTTCAAGAGAAGGCTTTAATGCAAGTCTTACTGCTGTTCATGTGATGGATGGTGGATGACACTCCAATGTGCCATGAACCAGAGGAGAAGGAGTGGGACACTCTACTGGGTCTGGCACAGGAGCCATGTTTGGGAGAGTGGCTGCAGGAGTGCTGGAGGTGACATTTGACAACTGGCCCAGGATGCTGATCTACAGCATGACCAAGCTGATAATTCAGTAGATGAGGAGTCTGATGGAGGCAAACTCTATATTCCAATTCCAATTCCAATTCAAGTGTCTAATATTCCAATTCAAAGAAATAACCATCAGCAAGAAGGGCTGAACTCCTCTAAAGCCATTTCAGAGGGTGTCATGGATGCTGTGGGTGTCATGGTTCCTGGAGGGCCTTGGTGGTGGATGCCTGGTACTCTGCAGAGTAAAGCTGGAAACCATGGGGCCACAAACATGAGATGCATTTGCCTGGGGTGGGAGCTACCCCACTGAATCCTGGCTCTGAGACATGGGGAACTATTGTCAGCCTGGTGGAGGGCATACCTGTGTAAAATGGGCATCTGCTGCACCAGATGGAAGGGAAAAGTGCAGATCTACCTCCTTGCAGTCCCCCTTAATTCCCAGGGAGAATGGCTGGAGTGGGGATCTACTGTTCAGCTGCGATGGAGATGGGCAGGGTCCCACATCTAGGTAGGAAGAGGAGCAAGGGGCTCAGCTGCACACACCTGGATCCCTTCCATGGCCATGGCACTCCCAGTGTTGTGTGCTCAGCACCAGTGAGATTGTTCAAAGAGGAGGTAGACAGCAGCACTGATTGCACTCTTTAGCAATATTTAATGTATTCTTTCTCCCTTTAAGATTACTCTTTTTAATCTCTGGATAGCTCCAGGAAGCCTGGACTGAGGTCCATGTCTCCAAGGTAATTTACAGCACACACCAGTCCCTCAGCACTCATTATAGCCCCCAATGAGGACACCTCAGCACTGCCCTTCCATAAGATCACATATAACTGGCTCTTTTTTCTTCCTCTTGCCCCAAATTGTTGTACTTTACAACTAAAAGGAGGGGCATGCAGGTGGGGAGCAGCACAATTTATGGATCAAAGATTTATATGCTGCTGCGATGCTGTATTTTTTCCCCACAGTGACACTTTATTGCCACAAATTACCAAACAGGCAAGGTTATGCAAGTGACAGCAGGCAGAGCTGTAAAGGACAGGAACAAATGGCAGCAGGAAAAGTACCCAGAGGAGAGGGGGAGGTCTGGCAGAAGTAAAAGAAGGAGGGACAAGCATCAGAAATCAGTTTGCCTTACAGTGGGATATATGGGTGAAGCCTGGGAATTAGTATGCTATCTCTGGTACATGGGCATGACATGGGGATGGGAGAGCAGCTGGTGGTCTGGGTTGGGATTCTGTAAATCCTTTGGATTTAACTTTCTTTTTTTCCCCCCTCTCCCTAAATTGCCAGGTCCTTCCCTTCTGCAGACTGTGGTGGGTTTTTTTTCTTTGTGTGTGTGCAGGGTTTTTTTTGTTTTGTTTTGGTTTGGGTTTTTGTTGTTTTTTGTTTTGTTGTTATTGTTTTCCTGTAAAAATGGCAGGTTTTTAGTTGTAGAAGGTTTTTTTTTCCTGTCTTCAGGGTGGTGTAAGCAGGGAGAAGTAGGGATTCCTGGGAGCAGGTAGCATTCAGAGGGTTATTAAGAGGTGTTTTACTGTGCAAATGGTTGCTGTATTGTCTTACTTTATGGTTGTGGAGGGTGCAAATATACCAGTCTTGCCCTTTTGTGGGGGCAGGATGGTCATTTATTAATACATCTGTATTAATACATTCAATATCCTTGATGGTGTGTGGGAGACAAGCAGCAGCCCTTGGGCAGAGGAGTATCCGAGACATTCTTTGGCTTTGGTTGAGTGACTCTGTCTGCGTTCACTCACCCAAGTTAGATCAGCTTAACTTCAAACGAATGTAAAAACTGAGAGGCTGGAGTTTGGCAGAGGTATTAAGGGTGCCTTTGAGCTGGGGATGCTACTCAAAGCTGCCAGGGAGCTGTCACTCTATTATTCTTGCAACAAAACACTACCGGAGGAGCTGAGAGCCTCAAAGGCTCTGGAGCCACAGCCAAAATTGCATTTAACTTGCAGAAATGTGCTGCAACCGTGGGGCTCACCACTCCAGCCCCAGGGAGAGTCAGCACTGACATGTGCCCCCCTTGCTGGCAGCACAGAGGGAATTCAGGGGCACCTCTGCACCACAATGGACCATTGCACAGGGCAATTTGACTTGTCTGTTCCCATGCTTGTAAAAGATAATTTCCCGTGAATCCCAATGCCATAAGCCAGGTATTTAATCTTGCTTGAAGGGAGCATGTCTGAAGCATGCAGGGCATCACAAACAATAGCAAGCAATCAATAGGCTAAATCCTGAGGTCTCTTCCCCAGACTTTGCTGGAGTAAAGGTTGACAAAGTGCTGAGTAGTTACTCCAGACTTCAGCCCTGAGCTGAGGGCAGAAGTGATTGACTGATTTATTGATGATGCATTTTACTATGAATCTAGCCTGTCTGTTTGTCACAAATGCTCATTTAAGCATAAATCATGGTCTGCCATGAGCAGATAGCTTCTCCTGCAGCAGAGCTAGGCAGAAAGATTTTAGATGAATGGCTTATTTGGTGAAAAATAGTTTTGGATCAACGCAAATAGCTTGTGTTTCTGTGTTGTGCTTGGCAAACAGCCTCACAGAAGAAAGTGAAAGCCCACTTGTGAAAAAGATGAAGAGTTGGATTCTGACATGGTGTTTAGATCTCCTTTCCAACTGGTTTTAGGTTTTCTTCCCAAATCAAAAAGCCAGATGAGTTTCAGAAGATTCCTCTGAAACACTTTCTCCTTGCCCTCTGAAACCCTTTTTCCTTATCCTCTGTTCCTGGCTTCTGCAGAAGAACCAGCGACACGCAGCACTTCTAAAACCTGACGCTGACTCTCTGTGAACCCACACCTCATTTATTTTTAGTTGGCCCAGCAGCATGAGGGCTCAGGCTCTGGCAGGCATTCGTTCAGTGCTGCTGAGCTGTGGTCTGGGATGTGTAAGGCTGCTGGATTTGCTGCCCTGATGGGGGACAGGGCTCATCTTGCCTCGATGGAGCCTTGGAAGGTTTGGAAGCAGGGTACAGCAGCCAAGAACACCTCAGCCCAAATGCAAGGCTAGGCAAAGCATTAGCTGTTCCTGCTGCAAAAGACTGTGCAAGCCCTTTGGAGGTGTTGATGGTGTCACCTTCACCCCAGACTCTCAGCAGCTGGGATGTGGCTTGCTTGCTCCCCTGTTCGCAAATCACCACCCTTATTTTGATTTTTTAAGCTGAGTAGTTTCTTACTATTCAAGAATAAAGCCATGCTACTTTATCACCTCCATAGCTGGTTTTCTTCCTCATAATGTTGCTTTTTCTTTGTTTTGAGCCTGGCTGCTGCTGGCTACATCTGCTGTGGCTCCCGGAGCATGTGCTTAGTGTGGCAGCACGTGGGTGCATCCGCGGTGGATGCTGTAGGAAACCTCTCAGACAGATTTGTGCATGTGTATATGCCTCTCTCAGTATTTCCTGTTAATTAATGGACACTGGAGCCTGTCGTCTGTAACAGCACTCACTGGCGGGTGATAAATTGTTTGTATGACAAGATGGCAGTGAGAGCCGGGCGAGCTGCGGCTGTCGGCGCTGGGTTTGGGAGCCAGGGGTGAACGTCAGTCAATAACTGGATGGGAAGAGGGATGGTGAAAAGCCCAGCAGCTGATTGCAAGATCCCCGAGGAATCCTGCCTGCTCGCGCTGGAGGAATCCTTGCTGTGGGCTCCAGCAAAAGGGCAGCAGTGCTGCACCAGACCCCATGATTAACTGGCACACCCCAGCCCTGCTGATGCTTTTTGGTGTGGAGAGAGGAGGAGGAAGGATCTTATGCCATCCCTACTCCACAGGGATGGATGCTGGCTAGAGCTTGTAAGGATACACTTGGAGCAACCTCTCCTGACCCACACTGGGTTTTGCTGCCTCTCACACCACAGAAAAGGCACTGTGCCAGGACCTGGGATCTGTTCTCCTGCAGTGCTACAGCTTCCAGCAAACCCTGCTTGGTAGCTGGAGTGCCCTGCAATGCTGCCAGCAGCAGAAATCCTTGACATGCTTTACCTGCTGATGTCAGCATGCTAGCCATGGCACAAGGCTTGGTTAGGCATCTCTGTGTGGGACTGGTGCTTTTGGTGGCCTTGATGGGCAGCCTTCATGGCAGCAACAGTGTCTACACCGCCAGTAACCACATTTAAACCACCAGCAGGTGGTGGTTGAGGTGCTGCAGAGCCTACAAGGCTTCATGGATGTGCTGGAGTGTGGGGATGGATGTGATGGATCTGGGCTGCTGGTGTTCACACTGTTCTCAGCCTGGTCAGTTGTGGTTCTGAGGCCAAACTGAGCCCCCACTGTGAGCTCTGCATTGGAGACTTGTTCTAGAGAAACAGCACTGGCACTGGAGTTAAGCCTCCTGGGGAGCAGACGTGGACTGACATTGCTTCTTGCTGCATGCCCAGTGGGACTGCTCCCTGCTGCAGCCCTCTGCGTGCTGTAAATCCATCTCCATTCCGGCTGGCATGCTGAAGTTGGGGTTTAATCACACGTTGTGCTCGCTGGGATTCCAGCAGTCAGAGCAGGGATCCTGCTCAGGAGGACAGTGTGGGATCTGTGCTGCCCTGGGACCTGTTGTGCTTCCCACGGTGCAGGGGGGCAGTCTGCATTTACTGGGAAACGGAATTATCTGCTTCCCCAAGTGGGGAAAATAATAATAATAAAAAAAGTGCCTTCCACTAGGTCATGAGCCATTACCTCGAGGGGCCCTTCATCAGCTGATGAATTCTACTTAATAAAATAAATACTGAGAGAAAATGTAATTGGATTTCATTTATTACCCAGTTCCGCCTAGCAGCCCCAGATTATACAAAAGCAATTAGAGAAAGCTCTCCATTAATAGCTATCTTCAGGCCGCCCAATGGGTTCATTCCATCAAACCTTCTGGCTTGTGTAATTTCCTTTCTTGGAGCTTGCTCCTGGCCGGGGGAGGATGTGGGGTGCGCAGCGCCATTGCCAGCAGCCTGTAAACAAAAGCAGCCCTGTCTCTTAACATTTGCACAGGGTCTTCCCAAGCATGTGGCTCAGCCAAAGGGTATCCTGGTTTAGGGCGAGAAGCCAGAGCACCTGGGCAGTTTGGCTGCAGACTAGGGCTTGGTTGTGCCTTTCCTGGGATGAGAGCATCCTTCCTGCGCTTGGCATTGCCACGTGGTGAATCTGTGCTGCCTAGCAGTGAGTGGGTGTGCAGAATCCCAGGGGGGCATAATGCTGTCCACCCGAGGGCCTGGCTGGTTCTCTGATGTTAATTTTTCCTGTAATGCCAGCGGGTTGCATCCCAGCTTCTGTATCTGGCACCTTGCAGGGACATACAGTACAACAGCTCTGCTTCCTTGGGTTTTTTGATAGGAGAACAGGGAAGGCCTGGTAAAGTTTGCTAAGGTTGGATGGAGGAGGATGTCTCATACTATCTCCCTGAAGGTCTTATGGCAACATAAGGGAAGCACATTTGAGGACTCTCACAGGGCATGGACAGGCGTCTGGCACCTGTTATCACTGAGGACAATGGCAGGTTAATCTGCAGCAGAGGCTGAATCTCCTATCTTTTTTCATAATCTTTGTTTACAATGGTGGATGAGGAAAGACAATTACAGTGGAGAAGGCAACTAGGGGGAGATGCAGAATGATCCTGGAGGATGGTTAGCTAGGAGTGGTTCCTGATGGAAGTAGAAGGGGGTGTGCACATCCCTTGTGTGTGTAGCATGTGTGTGTACAGCCGTGAGAGGGTGCAGCCCTTTCCCTCACTCTTCTTTGAAGCCCTGGAGGAAAATGGTCTGGCCATGCTTCCTGCTTTTGGGCCAGTCTAATTTATGAAGGGACCACAGTTTTTTCCACCACAGCAAATAAATGCAAGGCTGGAGGGAGAGAAGGGATTTTAAAGTTGGTCCCCTTGCAGTGTGGAGGAGGAGGGAGGGCTTTAGGGGCCAGAGAGGTTCTTAGCTTCTGCCTGGGGGTGACACTGTCTTCTCATCCCAGTTGTCACTCTGGGCAGAAGCCAGCACCCTTTCTCAGCTCAGACAACCAGATCTGTTCCAGCTGATGCTTTGATGGAGCCAGAGTGGCTCATCAGGGATGTACCAACACCCTTCATGCTTGGGAACCTGCACTTGGCTCTTGCATCTTTGGTCACCCCTGCTGTAAATACACACTCTCCCCTACTGCCTCTTGCTGTCCCCTTGCCTGGCTCACTTTTCATCTCCCCCTTTCATGCTGTAACATCCCTGGCACAAGGTTAGGGTGAGGGTAACAGCACAGCCAGGAAGGAGCTGATGTTTAGTTTCAAACAAGAAACAACATAAGGCGTAATGCAACCGGAAAGGTGAGGGCAGATGGAGAGGGCCAGCAAGGCTGTGTGGCTCTTCATCTTCATTACAAGGCTGATGTCTGTGGTCTTGCTTCTGTGCTGCTTGCCAGCAAGGGAGGGATGGCTAGCGAGCAGAGATGTGCAGGGAGAGCTTTGCTTGCAGGAGGTGAGACTGGTCCTACTGGATGGTGAGAAAACTGGAAGGGGATTTACTGAGAGAAGTAAGTAGGGGGGTGCACGAAGGTGATGTGATGGAAGAACCAAAGGGGACAAAGAGGGATGTCCTCCTTGATGGAAGATGGCAAATGCCTTGTAAATGCAAGCTGCCTGCTCACCCTGGGTACTCACTCTGGAGAAAGGAAGAAGTGGAGTGTTTGAGAGCATAGGAGGGGAGTGGTTGATGCTGATGTAACTACAGAGGCAGGGGGTTAATCTTGGCTGATAAGATGCAAGGTATGGGGGCACCTTGCTCAGAGGGGGAAGAATTAGAGCATGAGATGGTGAAACTGTGGGTCTGAGAAGAGGGCTGAGGTGTGGAAGAAGGTGGAGATCTTTCTAGCGTGGAATGAAGGATGTGCAAAGGTCAGACACTGACTGTTGGGCTGCCACTGACATTCCCTGCTTCCCAGAGCAACAGCTTGTCTTTGGCCTGAGGATTAACCTTGGGCTCAGTTCTGAGATGACAGAGAAAACTCAAAAAAAACAAAATCCAGCCTCCAAAGAAGAGTGAGGATCTGAAAACTGCTTTTTCCAAGCCACGCAACAGCAGTGACCACATGAAACCTTCTTTTTTTACCTCAGTGTTTATTTTTTACAGGGGTCTTTTATTTATACCCCCTTAACATCCCTGCTGTTAAAGCAGCCTTATTAGGATGCTGCCCTTCACCAAGGAACTCTGCTATCGAAAAAGAGCATTAAAGATTCAACAAATAGCTGAGAATTGGGATTGATCCTAACCTCCCATAAATGGGAGTACCTTCCCCCATTAATCAGCCTTGGTTTTCACTTACAGGATGATGGCCTCAGTGCTACACTTCTTCAGGACTAAAAGCACGTTAAATATTTATCACAGCTGAGTATTCACTTCCCCCACTATTGCCAACTAAGATCCACTGCTTAAGCCTGCGTTGGCTTGACAGGTTGTGTAGTGAGGTGGCATGCCATTAGGAAACCTCTTGTGCCAACGTGCTCTGCTCATTTGCTGCACTGAGCACAAAGAGGTGGTGGCATCTCTCATCTCAGAGCATGGTCAGCAGGGGACTGTATTATAAAGTCTCTCTGCTGGCATTTTGCACTATTAAATTAAACATACTAGGGATAAGATGCTTGGATCTGCTCTTTAGCAGAGGGGTGGATCATCCACACTCCTCCGTGTCTCTTTTAATCTCAAAAATAGGATTATTGCATCCAAACTGCTCTGTAGGAGCAGCCCTCTGTCTGTGCTGAGGCTTTGCCCCATGCCAGGGTCTTCAGCAGCAGTTCAGTGTGGGGCTGTTTACATTGCCGTGCCTGGAAACATTTCCCAGTTTATGACCATACACTCTCCTGAGTTGAAAGGATGCCGGCAGTACTCTCTGCCTTTCCTTAGGTTGCTGGGAGAGAGTTTTTATTGCCTTTCGAGGCTTGAAATGATGACAGGGTGTTCAATGATCCAATTACTGCTCTATACATATGTAGATACATCCTTGCTAATTGTGCCAGGTGTGCCCGTAGCGTTTCAGAGAGCAGCTATTTTAGGAGCATCTCTGGAAGCTGCCTTTCCATTTTGCTCTCTGGTCATGTGCTGGCACTTCTTAAAGGATGGTGCTTGACTTTGAGAGTTGTTGAGGAACCTCAGAGGCTGGGAAAAGCATGGGCTGCTCCCTACCTGAGGGGCCTTGAGGTGCTGCTGAGAGCAAACCCTGAGCCACGATGGAAGCAGTTTATCTGCTCAGGAAGAGCTCCCTGCGATGTCAGGTGGAGTTCTACTTCTGCACCGGGGCTCAGCACAGAATTCACTTGGCCAGTTCCAAGAGCTGAGATTGAGCTGCTGTTGCTGGGTTAGTGCCTTTTTNTCGTCATGATGCATCTCCCCGTCCTGGCACCCACCCCCCCGCGGCCCCACCTCCAGTCTGAGCTGCTGATGTGCGCAGCCTTGTTGTAGCCGCTTACATGTACGGGCGCACAATGTGTTTCATTATCCTTGTCTCAAACTTGTTTTGCTGCTGTCACGCACCAGAAAAGTTAAACACGTCTGATCAAAGGCATGTAAACACAGCTTCAAAACAAATGCCCTCGAGTCCTGCCAAAAGCACAGAGCTGTCTCCGAGCGAATCACGTCTCGTATTCCCCTGCTTGTGCCTCCTGCTTCTCCGAGCGGGTGTGCGATGCCGCCTGATCCCCGGGAGCCTTTGTGGGCTGTTTGCAGCACGGAAGGGTTGCCCACTGGTTGAACAGACTGCAGAGAGGATTTGCACCGGCGAGGCAGCTGGGAGGAGAGCCGAGCCTCCTCCCAAAGCTTGCTGCATCCTTGCATGTGAGAGGCAGCAAACCCCAGTGGTCTGCAGCTCTGGTGGGTCGACAGGGAGCAAAACAAGACATGAACTGGCTGGAAATAAAGGTGACAAGTGTGCTTTTTCCAGGTCTAGGCTCGTGCTCCAGCTGGTGCATTATCCTGATGCAGAAGCTGTAGGATCAGGGGCACCTAAGGCTACTGCTGCCTGTGCTGCCCGGGCATCACTGGGTTTTGGGCTTGGCTTGAAGGAGAGTCAGCCAATTGCATCATTTGTGGGATGAGAGGGGCCGGGCTAAGGATCTGGGGATGGTCCCAGACCAGGAGATGCTTCTTCTCTGCTGGTTTCCAGCCCTTGGGGGGCACGAAAGGGTGAGGTGAGACTTGCACCCCTGGCTTAGGGACCCTGATGTCACACGATTTCCCATGAGATTGATAAAAATAGGGAATTCTCTATAGTGGCAGACAAGTCAGGTTTTCATCTTACTACAGCTTTACTGAGGGCTGGATATGCATCTTAAATAGGAATGGAAATCTTCGGGCTTTTGCAGCCTCTGAGGGCAGGTGTTTTCAGAAAACACTGTCTCCTTTAAAATGTGCCAAAACTCTATTCACAGCTTGGCTACCAGCACGGCCAGCAAATAGTTTGGGAATTCATGAGCTTGTGAACTGACCCGGACTCTGCAAATGAGTTGCCCAAGGTCTTTGCCAAATGCCTTTGAATAATGGACATGTCAGAACCAGATGGGGTTGCAAATGGCAGGTTATTAGTGCCCGATGCCTGTGCCAAGCAGAGCTGCACATGTATGCAAGCACGCAGTATGTGCAGGGCTCATCCCTGGAGTGAGTGGAGTGGCTGGGTTGCTGCAGGTAAGATGATCCAATGGGTCTCCTTCAAACCAACTAATCGCATTAACAGGGGAGATAAAATCTCAGTCGTCCCCCACATTAGTGCTGGACAGTCACAGGCAGACTGCGAAATGCCCTGCAGGCAGTGGGGACATGGTCAGAGGTTAACGATGGTGTCAGCCTTCATAAATCATCCCTAATGAGACCTGGGAAAACGTTGGGTTGCAGCTCTGATGCATGGCTTGGCTGCGTTGTCCTCCCTTTAGTTTGGGCTTTTTCTGCCGTTTGGTTTCCAGGATGATCTGTGTGAAACCTTTGTGAGGCTGAAGGCACAGGAGGCTTTCCTGCGTGGCGAGGAGTCCTGGGCTCCGCTCCTGGCACAGGCTGGCTGATGTGATGCAGAATAAATACATTACTCCCCCTTTTATTTTCCCTAAGGACAAGCTCACGTGTCCCTAGGGTGCCAGAAACCTCGGGCTGGAAGGTATTGCCTGTGTCCTCGTGTGGAGGAGCAGCGTGCTCCGTGATTGCTCATGCTGAGTTTGGGATGTTGGTTGGTAGAACCTGAATCATAAACTCTGGCTGGCCCAGTGCTGCCTCTGTGCATCATTCTGGTCAGACAAAGGGCTGCACGGACCTCTCTCAAGCTTTCCTCCCAGCCCTTCTCACCTGCATTGGAACCACATTATGGGGATGTCACCAAGTCTAAATGCTGCGTCTGGGAGAATCCTGGACAGGAAGCGGGACTCCAAATAAGTTGTGCAAGATAGAAAGATTAAAAGAGGTTATTGATGTCCCCAGCAAAGGCTGCCTCTGGGGCTGGCAGTGGTGGGCTGCTCTAGGCTGTGTGTGGTCCCTGCAAAAGCTGTCAGACACCGGCCGGGACACAGGGAGGAGTGAAGCAGGGTACAGTGAATACTCCCTCCGATTTATTATTTATAAAGTACTGTCACAGCCGTGGAAGTGTTGGGACTCTCAGAAAAGCTGTAGGAATGTACTAATTAAAGAACACAATGGGAATGTAAATTGGGAAAGCTCCCCAGGGGGAAGCAGCCCTGGGGGGAGCTAATTTGCCAGTCCCCACTACTCCCCTACAAACTGGCTGAGACACTGGAGCAATTAAGGAGGAATCTGAGTGTTAAATATAATCTGGAATTGTGTTTTTGGCTTTTTTTTTTTTTTTTTTTTTTTTTTTTTTTTATTTTTTTTTTTTTTTTTTTGGGATATATTNTTATTTTTCTCTTGGGTAACTGTGTTACCAATTCTGTAATTGCGACTTTAACCCTCTGTTCTGCTACAATAGGGGCTTTTTGTGGGATTTTTTGCGGGGCGTGGTGGTGGTGTTGGTCTTTGTTGCTGGAAATAAATTCAGGTGAGTCTGCCAGCACCAAGGTGGCACATCACCTCCTTGTGTGATGAAGGCTATATGGCTTCAGGGTAGGGCTAACAGTAGCAGATCTGGTAAGAGACAGTCCCTTTTTGTAATCATAGAATCGCAGAATGGTTTTGGTTGGAAAGGATCTCAAAGATCATCTCATTTCAGCCCTGCCATAGGCAGGGACACATTCCACTGGACCATGTTGCTCAGGGCTGCATCCAGCCTGGCCTTGAGCACTTGCAGAGATGGAACACCCAAAACTTCTATGGGCAACTTCTTCCAGGAATGAAGTACTGATTGTCAGAGTTGTCTCCTGAAATCCATCCTAAAGATATGGCTTTTTTGATTAATCTTTTTCCAGCCCATTTCTCTTCTGTGTGGCCCGGCTTACTCTTTTGTGCTCTTTTCACTTATCTTGCCCTGCTCAGAAAATGTGGTGTCATTTGAGCTGTGGCCAGTAGTGTGGGCTCAGGGCAGTGGATATGACTTACTTCTCTTTTCCTGTCAACTTCTTTTATACAGTCCAGGATGAGAAGACAAATGGAGAGACTGTCCCAGATGTGAGGTGACCACCAAGCTGAGGCTATGGTGGTCAGCAAGGGGTAGCCATCAGCTCATGTGCTGTTTGGTATTGGGTTCCCAGGCCAGTTGTCTCCCTGCCCCCAAGTATGCAATTGAGCAAAGGGCTTGTGTTCTTGGGCTTTGGGTTTTTTTTATTTCCTTTATCTTTAGCACACACTTCAGCGTGCTGTTTACTGGAGGGTCTTCAAAGCTTGTAAAAGAGCTTTGAGAAGAAAAACTGGTGTGATTGTAGCTGGGGCTGTTTGTGATGGCTTGGTTGTTGGATCATTTTAAGATGGTCTCCTCAGGCAGACAGCAAGTACTGTGTTGCAGGGTCCTCCTCCAGCCCTCATTTTTATCCTTCTGATTAGCTTGAATATTTATTACATTTTATCAATAGGCATTAGTTGCCTGAGATTCTTATCCATTGCTAGCTACTGTTTTTGAGAGCTCTCAAGTCTAAGACATCAGAAAACATCATAGATGTAGATTCTTGTGATAATGAGGACCCTCAGAGCAGTAGGATTTTGTCTGCCTGTGGGGGCTGACATGCTCTGGATAAGCTAATGTTTTGTGGTAGAACAGCATCCCTGGTTCTAACCCTGAAAAACCTGAAATCAGCCTTGCATAAGGGTTGCAGAGCATCCCCCTTTCTCCCAGGGACTGGGAAGTGAAGCCCCCACCCATACAGCCCACTGCAGCTGGTGATTTCTGCTGCCACCAGACCAGGCTCCATCCCCAGCATCAAGCCACAATACCCCATGACCTCCTTGCTGTGGCTGCTCCTTGACAGCCTGGTGGCTTTTCATCTCCTCTGCCCACCTGGATCCAGTAGCTGCATGTGGTGAAAAGTCACACCAAACCCAGGAGCTCGGGGAGAGCCTCTCCCTGGCTGGGGCTGGGCAAGCTTCTCCCTGGCCAGGGCAGGAGGGTTATCTGGTGGAGCTGCCACAGTGGTTCACATCTCCCACCATGGGCCAC
This sequence comes from Buphagus erythrorhynchus, assembly GCA_013400855.1. Lineage (NCBI taxonomy): Eukaryota > Metazoa > Chordata > Aves > Passeriformes > Sturnidae > Buphagus > Buphagus erythrorhynchus. The sequence continues at coordinate 21,471 of VZTT01044255.1, forward strand.
ATCTGCCACTGGGCAGAAATGGGCCCTGGGGTTTCAGCATTGTTCAGAAGATCCCTGCCAGGATCCAGAGCAATCACAGCCGTTTTCCTCTAAGCCTGCCTGTATTTATTGCCATTTGTTCTGGTTTATTTTTCCAAAAATAAAAATTGGTTGAAGTAGTACAAAAGCTGGGGAGGAAAGAGGCTGAAGGAGCCTGAGGAAATAAAGATTTAGAGATTGTGCCGCCCCCCTTCCTTTTCACCCCCATCTCTAAAAAAAACGTGGAAATCTGCAATTTAAAACCCTTCCACCGTTTTTTTGCTATAGGGCCTACAGACTCCATCTATTAACCACAGCAGGTAGTCTGGTGAGGCAAAACAGCAGAAAAGTAGCATTTTCCCTATCTGAATATGGGAAGGGTAGGGCTGGGAACCTGTGGTGGAGCCAGGAACATGGCCCATACCTCTCCAATCACTGGCTGTCTCTGTCTCTCTTTCTCTTTCTCTTTCTCTTTCTCTTTCTCTTTCTCTTTCTCTTTCTCTTTCTCTTTCTCTTTCACTGGTGCCTGCCGCACCAGTGATGGTCTTTTAGAGACCATGCTGAGACTTCCTGACACTTAGGATTGCATTCAGGTTCCAAAATGGCATTTTCCAATGTGACCTCTGACCTTCCTGTGCTGCTGGTGTATCCAGTTCTCCCCAGAGCTGATGCTGATCGCTCTCCGTTCCTCCCTCTCTGACCATCTGAAGTTCGTTTCCTCTGGAAGACAGGGGTCAGGAATACTCGGGTGCTAACGGATCAGTATGTGCTTTCCTGGATCGGGGCCTTGCATTCCTCCTGCCTGTCCAACTGGATGCGGGATCCCTTCAGGGCTTGCAGCGCTGGGGAGATGCTGCAGCAGAGCATGAGACCCGAGCGGTGCAGCCAAACCTCTCGCCTGCAGCCACGGCTGCTCTTTTCCTGCTGGCAGAGGAACTCACCTCGATTGTGGGGATAAATTAAAATCAAGGAGCAACTGCTGTATACTAGGCTGGGTCAGGCTGATGGTAGATACCGGTGCTCAGTCCTAAACCCCAGCCAGCTCATTTAACTTTCTGACCTGTGAGACAGCAGCTTCCCGCTGGGAAACAGCCCTCGGCTTTGCTAGCCCTGTCTTTGGGCAAGGGAAGAGGCTTCCAGCGAGCGGGCAGTGTGCGGTCTCGGTCGGGGGACAAGGTAAGGCGCCTTCTCTGCGGGGCTGCGTGCACAGCTGCGGATGGCCGTGCCCGCTCCAAGAACCCCACGTTCTTCCCTGCGCCCAATATCCGGGACAGGCATCCCTGCGCGCTCCCGCACTTCCATTTCCGTGGGCGAGCCCGGGGAGCCTCACCCGAGCATCCGAGCGCTGGGGCTGGCCCTCCGTCATCCCGCTGGCGCTCCTCGGATGGCAGCACCGCGCAGCCAGCTCCAGGCTGCTCAGGAGCGCCGGGGGCAGGCTGTCCGTGGGAATGCCGTCCGTGGGAATGCCGTCCGTGGGAATGCCGTCCGTGGGAATGCCGCCTTGCAGCGCACACGGCAGCCGGGCTGTGGGAGCTGGAGGTGCCCTGCGGTCCCCGGGCGCTGACAGCCTCCCTGCGCTGTGCCTCCGCTGTCACCGCCGCCGTGTTCCGTTTCCCACCAGCGCTCCCGCTGCCCAGCCGAGCCCTTCCCTGCCTGCGGATTTTATGGCGGTGCCTCCGGGACGCTGACAGCCAGCTGACATCCGTGGGTTGTGGGCTTTTTTTCCTCCTTTGCTCGGCTGCCTCCATCACCCCGAAACCCCCAGCATGAAGCTCATCTTCGTGCTGGCAGGCGCTGTGGGGTTTTCATGGCTTCTCTCTGTTCTTCTCCTGCTTTGTAGAGAGCTCCAATCCTGCCCCGTTTGTCCCAAGACTCCACAAAGTGGCGCAGACAGCACGCTGGGGCAGCTGCCCATGCTGGCCCTGGGATTTACTACAGGCAGTTTGTTTTCCTGAGGAAGTTACTTTCCAAGATAGCATCTGGTCTTTTATGAGGTCTGATCAAATAAGGTGGTATGTGTGCAAGCAGGGGGTGATGTTTTTATGTTTGTACATGTATCTTAAAAGTTTTATAAATAGCGGAGTGGTGAGATGCTTTCTTAGTCCAAAACTGCATCTCTTGTGCCTGTGGTTTTGCTGAAATTATTACTGGATCCAGAAAGCAAGTTGCTTCCCTGAAACGACACAAGGGCAGTATAAATACTCATGCCTTGGAAGATATACATATTAGCAGTTGTATTCTGCAATACTGATGCAGAATTATTCTCTAGGAGCATTATTGACAGCACAAGAAGCAGACACAAAGATTATGGGGGAAAACCAAATATTTCTGCACACGGCTTGCTGGCCTATTGAATCTCTTCAGAAAATAGCAATAGGCATAACGTGTTCTTAGGGAGCTAGGGCTCAGTTTGCAAATAATTTCCCTAGAATTAAAAAGAAAAATAAATTAAAAAGATATTTCATTGTGTGATTGTGGGCAGAGCTGGAGGGCTATATGCAAGTTTCCAAAGGAGCTCTGGGGTTTCACTGGGACACAGCAAGTCCTGCATGGAAAAAGGACTAGATGGAAACTTGCTGTAGAGCTGCTTCTGCTTGCATTTGTTGCTTTTAAAGCTTTGGCTGAAAGAAAGGAAATGAAAAATGAAGGTGCAGCTCTTGGGTGTTAGCTTTTGGGGGAATTTCTTGCAATGAAATTGGAAGGAGAATTGGCTGAAAAGCATTGTAGTGGCAGAAGAGGGAACTGTGCTATCGGTAGCCATTTCATTAATGGGTGGTAAATAAGTGATGTGCTAATGGGGTATGGGGACCTGGTTACTTGTGGCTTTCCATCTGGGAAGTTTTAAAAGTATCTACAGAGCTGTATCATCTCATTTATGTTTTAATGCTACCAGCTCACCTCTTCCCCTTCCCTTTCTTCCTCTGTGTGCATCCCTTTCATTCTTTCCAGGCTGGCTGCAGCAGAGCAGGTAGGCACCATGCCTTGGCACGGGGTTGTGTCTCCTGTGGGATGCCTGGCTGCCAGGGAGGCCACCAACACCTGAACTTCTCCAGGTGCTTCGGGCAGCCGTGGAACCCACAGGGAAATAACCACCCCAGTGAGACCTGCCCTGCCCCACCGTTGGTTTTCAGACTATCTGCCCCTTTCCCCTGCCTTTGCAGAGGCATGTCTGGATGTGAGTGCTTAATCCCCTCTCCCGCCCACCCTTCCCACAAAGATAACACCACACCGAAGCCACCCCTCGGCACATCCCCGGCTCCGGGATTTGTTTTTCATTTCCTCTCGGTCTCCCCTCTCTCCCACTGTGAGATGTGAGGGTTTGGCAGCAGATCCCATTCACCCTGTTTGCCTTCCTGCAGAGAGTAATTTCTTCAGGGTGTTGTGTTAGCAGCAGTGGGGGGGCTGAGCCGAAGCCACTGACGTCTTCTCGAAGAAGATGTGAAAAGCAAATCTATGCTGTGTGACCTAACCTACCTCCTTGCCACTCCCCAGTGGACCGCCAGCAGCCTCCCCAGCTCCATCCTTTTTGTGCTGTTCTGTACACTGCATTTTTTCTGGAAAGTTTTTGAGCTATTCCCATACACTTGTACAGAAAGGGGAGACAAAATGTCACCCCTATGAGACAATGACAATAGAGATGATATTTCCACTACTTGAAAGCAAGCCATCATCAGATGGAACCAGGGTTTCCTTTGCCAAGTCAGAAAAGTATTACCTAGAAGGAAAAAAAAAACCCCAAACCAAACAAATACCACTTTCTCAGTGGAATATAGAATTACCAGCTGATTTAGCATCTGCACCCAGGCTTTGCTGCGTGGCTAAACCTATACCAGGGTGTCACTGCAGTGATTTCCAGTTTGGTACCAGCTGTCCTACAGGCATCTGTGAAACGGTGCCCACATGATGACAGTGTAGATGCTGTGTTCTGGCACTGGTTTTTATGAAGATCAGAGCTTCTGATTGGGGTAGATGGTACTTCACATGATGAGCTTCTCTTTCTGCTGTAGGAATGGCCATGAAGCCATTCATGTAGAGGGGAAGGATTCTGGGGACAAGAAGCTAGTTGGGTGCATGTGCATGTTTGTAAGGGAGATGAGAGAGGTAAATCCTTTTGATACATCGTTTTACTTCAGCTCAGTAAAGGGCCGAAGAAAAAATAGCCCTGAGCTTTGACTGAAAGCCTGGGTACTGCTTTACCAAGAAAATGCTACTTGCTGTTGTTTGCACTGCTGCTAGATATTTACTCAGTGCCTCCTGCCAGCAAGTGTTTACATCTCTCAGGAGCAGCTCGCCCAGCAGGAACTTGCCTCACATCCCTGTTTCTGGCTGCTGGTGGGGCACCCTGCCCTGTGGATATGAGGACACTGGGATCAAGGTGCTGGGCTACCTGCAGCTTCATGAAGAACAGCTGATGTGCCAGTAGCTCCTGCTTTAGCTTCTTCTGGAGACTCACTGCTCTCCCCAGAACCTTTGGGAGGAGACCTTTCCAGGGCTTAGTGGAAACAGGAGGAAAATGCCTCCTGCTGGTTTTGTCCTTTGTTTCTGCCTCCACCTTTTCTTGCTCAGCTGCCATCCTGCTCTCTGCAGAGAGCAAGTCTGGTGCCATGAGCAAACAGCACCAGGGACTTTCTGCACCCAATGCATGCTTATGTCTGAGTTCAAAGCCATCTTTCCATGAGGGCTTCATAAACCATGCTGCTCCCAGGCACATTTCTTACCTCTAGCTGAAGTTTTTCTGGGAAACAGACACGAACTGTTCATGGGAAGTTATTGTGGGGTATTTGCTCAGTTCTGGGTGTGCACTGAGGAGGAGCAGGCAGTGCCTCGCCAAGACCCAGGAGCCCCTGCTCAGTCCTCAGCCCTTGCAGAGCAATGGAGCAGATAAGAGATGTTGCACACTTTTTTTTTTCTCCCCAGCTTCTCATTTGGGATGAGGTGAGCATAAGCAGGGATTAGTTTGTTAAGCTGTGACAGTTCATTAAACTTCTTGGACTTTTTCTCTGCGTTTCCTCTCCAGACACTGATGATGGCTGAGCTGGTGTGGGGGTGTGTGTGCAGATATTATGGGACAGGGCAGGCAGTGGAAATTTTTGAGATTTTAGTTTCCAGACACCCTTATCTATTTGCAAAGCCTGGCGAATACCTGCAAGAACTTTTGCATTTTAGATATTTCTATCTCAGAATGCCTCTAGAAGTAAAGTTCATTTTCCTTGGCTATTTTTTGTCTGGAAGCAAGCCTCTTTTTTTGTTAGGAACTGATGGCTAAGGCTTAGATGTATAAACCTTGGTGAAATTAATGGGAGCCATGGCCTGAATCTCTTGCATGGCTCTTAAATCCTCTGACTTGTAAACAAGGAGCCTAGTTTGCAGCTGGCTTTCAAAGCCTGCCAGAGGAAAACCCAGAAGGCTGAAGGTAAAACTAGAGGGATGCTCACAGGGAAGGGAGCAATGTCCTGTTCCATAATTAATACCTTGTTAATTGCTGCACAAATAATGGGGTTGGAGCTTTTGGTGGTGAAAAGTGTCAGGGCTATGCCAGTGGGTGTCACCATCACAGCAGTCCTTTTTGGCTCTGAAGCCTGTGCAACCCCATTTTTCAGGCTTTGCAAGGAGACCCCAGCACTCAGGACTCCTTGGGCTCTTGCAGTGGGTTTGGCTGCCCTGTTGGGTTACTGTGCATGGGAATGTGCTGCTGGCTGTGTTTTTCCCAGTGTGAAAAAGTCATCTTGGAAGGGAAATTAATTGCATGCAAAGCTGTGCCACCCCACAGTGAGTTTCACCCTGCACATAGCACAGAAGGAGCAGCTGAAGGTAGAGATGTGAGAGCATCTCTTGTGTAGCCACAGAAATCTCATTTGATCCTCAGTGGTGGGAAAGGAAACGAAGCAATAACCCAGGACAGTTTAATAGAGTTTGGGTGAAATACAGTTGTTTTTGTAAGCTGGTCTCTGTGCAGTGAGGGCTCTTTAGCCCATTTGTTGTGTTTGGCTCTGCTCTGGATGTTGGCATCAGCTGCTCTGCAGGTGCACGTGTCTTTGGCAGGAAGGAGCTGGGATTTGGGGATTCGCCTTTGTTGCAGGAGGGGGGAGAGTGGGGGGGTGGGGAGGGAAAGAGCAATGAGATGATGGTTGTGTCTTTCAAGTGAGCAGGACACACTGGGGAGGCGGAAGGACACAGCCCAGGGTTCAGTCCTGTCTCAGAGAGTCAGCTGGGGTCTGAATGGGGCCTTCTCCTCGTGGCTCTTTCTGCTTTTCCTGGGCCAGAGCAGGAGTGAATCCTGCAGGCTGTGGGGCTACAGAATTAGGATGAGGCCAGCACTGGTGAGCACAAGTTTGTCCCAGAGACGAGCGCAGCTGAGCCAGGGCGAATTTTCGGTCACGTCCCTAGAATCTTGAAAGTTTGGGGCAGCAGGATGGTTGTGCATTTCCAGAGGAGAGCCTGTAGGGATGCAGAGAGATGACATTTTGGGAGATTTTTTGCCACGTACCTTCCTATTGTTTTCACTTCCACCTTTGCTCCCTCTTTCCTGCCTGGTGCTGTGCAGGGGACCAGCAGAGGTCAAAGAGGTCAAAGCACAAGAAAAAAAAAGTTCAAACCCCAGGTGCCCCTGAGGAAGTGGTTTCACCCTCCCAGCCAGTGGTGAGACAGAATTCCCAGTGCAACTGTCCCCCAGGCCCTCGGATGTAGTTCTTGGGGGGCATCACTGCTGTGAGCACCCCTGTGCTTGCCAACTGCTGCCCAGTTTTGGAGCACAGGGACTGGTGGGAGCAGGCTGAGTGCCCCTGCAGCCCCCTGGGCAGGGGCTATTTGGCCCAGCAGGCAGAGGAAGGGAAGAGGCTGATGTTTGCCCCAGCAAAACCCTGCGGATGAGCAGAGCTCCGCAGCTGGCACGAGCCCAAGGCATCTTTGCTTCCTGCCACCCTTTCAAATTAAGCAAACGATTCATTTTATTTCTTTAATTTTCCAAATGGAAGTGAATTGGCTGCGCTGGCAGGTGCCTGATTGACGTTCCAGAGAGGATGGGAGCTGGGGGCTGGGGGGGCTTTCTGATCCACGCCTGCCCCAGCAGGAACCGAGCCCTGCTGCTGGGGGCCACATTGTCCTCTTAAGAACGAGAAAGAAAATAGTCAGGTTTCAAGCCAGGGTAAAACAGTTGCAATGCTGAGCTCCTTCGAGGTCTTTCCAGGGCACAGGAGAGAGCCATGGCACTCCTAGTGCCCCCTATTAACTCCTGGCATTCGGTGTTTTATGAGTGTGTCTTTTCCTCTTGCCTTTCTGATGCTTTTCAGAGTCTTTCTCATGCATTCGTTCAGTCCCCTGCCTGCTCCACAGGGATGCTATCAACTAATGACACTGGCTTCACCAGTAAAGGGGACAGAGTCCCCTTTTGGAGGGAGGTTTTGGGGTGGGATGCTCCTACTAGAGACCCACAGAGAGGGCCATGCCCCCCTGCCCAGCTGGGTGCTTGTAGCTGCACCCCTAAACCTCCCTGGCTCTGCACACAGGTGCAGGGCTCTCTGCAGAGCTGGCTGCAGCTCTCCCTGCCGTGAAATAAGTGTCCAAAGATGAAGAGGGGAAGATTATCCCCACTACATGACAGTGATTATCAAATCTATCTGCTGCATCGGTGAAATGAGCGGCAGCTGGTGGCTTGTTGCCCAAGTGCATGGTGTGTAATTAAGGTCTAGCTCACTAGTCTCTGTAAAGATCCCTTCCTAATCTCTGGCATCACGATCTCATTCTGGCTTTTTAGCCCTGCTGCTGTTTCTCTGTGCTGTTTTTTTCCCTTGGCTGCCCTCCCCTGTCTCTTGCCGAGAAGCAGTGGGGGCACTGGAAATGCAAACCTTCAAGATCTGAAGGCACTGTTGGCCGTCCTGGAACTGAATCAATCCTACTATGAGATGCTACTGAATGGCCAGGGCTTTTCCACCTTGCCTTCATCTCTCTGAAGCATCTTGACTGCTCCATGGGTTCCCTGGGGATGGTTCAGGGGGAACAGCCTTGGCTGAGGATGTAAACCCCTGAGCAGTTCCACTGAGGAGCAAGAGAGACGTGGTTGTCTCATGGTGGTGATCCTAGTCTAAGCATTAAAACAGCAGTTTAATTGGCCATTTGAGGGAGGAAAAAGCAATTCTCACACTCCCCTCACTTGCTCTCAGGGAGGAAATCCCTCCTGAGTTTCAAACTGGGACTGATGTTCTTGGGGCCTCTGCTGCTGCTGCTCTGCTTGGTAAAGGTGTCACCAACTCTCAGTCTGCTTGTGATAATGGGGAAACTGAGCCACAGCATGCTAATGCAATGCATTTGGGGCTACTCAGCCTGTGTCCCAGGCCAACAGGACTCCCAGCAGGGCAGGGACTGGCCTGGGACAGCAGAATCCACAGCATCTCTGTGCCAGCTCTGTGGAGTGATGGAGTCCTACCAACTGCCTCCCGTCTCTGCAGCATGCCCTGCTGTTCCTGCAGCCAAAGATCAGCTGTGCAAGGCTTGCAAGCCCACAGAAACGGAGTTTCTGCTTTCCCTAATGCCCTGCCTATGGAGGACAAAACCCTTGGAAGTCTGAAAGAGGAAAGGTAAAACATAAGCTGTCTGTGAGCTGCATGGCAGCCAGAGGGATGCAGATAAAAGCTCTGCTGTCTACCACCGAGATAAATTTCATCTCTGGCTAATTCAGGAGTAAAAAGGAAACTCATCTGCTGGGTTTTGTAATCCTGCACAGACAAGGTTTTCTGGGAGACACTGGAGCTGACTCATTTTTACGTCGGCATTAGAGATGTGACAACTTAATTGCAGTGAGTTCTTCGGAAGGGGAGCAGGAATCAATAGGTGTTGGCTAAGGCACTCGTTTTAAGATAACGTCTATTTGTTAAATTATAGTAATTTGTCTCCGTGCAGTCTCAGAAGCTGTTAATTGCGAGCAGCCCAGAGGGTCAGCATACTCTGTCCCAGCTTGAAACCCAAACAGTGTCTCTCTGGACGCCTGGGATGGACATGCTGGCAGTGCTGCCGGCTAGTGGTGCCGCTGCCGCGGTTCAGGCAGTAGGGTCCCTGGCTCCGGGGGACGCTGAAGGTTATGAATTCAAGCCCTTAAGCGTGTCCTGTAATCCCTTTTCTGGCTCGGAGAAGAGGCAGCCTCCTCAATTTCCAGGGCATGAAGGGCCGGAGGGTATGCATTTCCCAAAGGCCAGCCCAAGGCTGCAGGGAGAGCAGCCAAAAATACTCAGCTTATTTGGGCACGGTAGGGATTCGCCTTACAAGGCTGGAGAGTAGTTTGTTAAACCAAAAAAAAAAACCCAACGCACCCTGGGACCAGATGCTGAGCTTTGCATGCTGGAGCATCAGGGAAGTCTCCACAGGCTCCCCGGGACTGGCTCTGGTCCAGATGTGCATGCACAAACCCCCCTGCTTCTGTCCTGGTCCCACTAGGACACAGCTCTCCTGGAGCTTAGACTTTTCTCTCTGGGACTTTGGACTGATGTGATCCGGGCTTAGAAGCATGCTGCAAGCAGGAGAAGCTTCAAGGGGATGCTGCTGCTTCTCGATGGGTTTGAGAAGCAGGGGGGTGGGTCTCATAGAATCACAGAATGCTGTGGGTTTGAAGGGACCTCAGAGATCATCTAGTTGCATCCCCCCTGCCATGAGCAGGAGTGCCACCCACTGGGTCATAGGGATTTGGTGCCATGGTTGGACGGATGAATTCCCCCAGCTGGTGCACGCTGCAGACCTCCTCTGTGCTCCTGCCAGCTCCTGGCTCCACGTCTCTTTGAGCCACTTTGTAGGATGTGGATCTGGTGGGACACTGCACACCTGTGTGAAGATGCCACAAGAGTATGGGATAGTTGGAGGTGATGGGTAACACCTGCAGGAACTGTCTTCCAGCCCCGTGCAAGCTACCCCTCAAAAAAACCTGCATTTGTGTGTATTTTCACGGGAGGCAGGAAAGCCTCGACAAGCACTGTGTGTTTTCTACTCAACGTTTTGCTTAGAGCATGCTTTATTTTTCTGATTTTTCCCTCTGCCTTTTCCAGCTCTTCTTTCACTCCCCAGCCGTGTGAGCACAACCTACTGCCACCTGGTGAGAGCTGTCTGATGCTACACATCCCCCTGGGCTGGGAGACTTCCCCGGGCTGCCTCCCTACCTGGTCGGCTTTGCCCTGCCTGGCTCCTCACAGTTCACACAGCTGGTACACAAAAGCAGCAAGGGACTGGGAGGAGCAACATCCAGATCACAAAATTAAGCAGAAGAGGCTCTTAATGGAGCAAGGGGTTGTATATTCTCCCTGTCTGACACTGGAGATATCTGTTGTGCAGTGATCTGCTTGAGGTATCCTCCAGAGCTCTCGGGAAGAAGGAGCACACAGAACTGGGTTAGTGCTGCGCTGAGCTGAGCTGCAGCAGTCCAGCTGAGGAGCAGGACCAGGTGGGCCCTGGTTTTCCCTCCGCATCCAAACTGTGGTTCAAAACCATGCAGAAAAGAGCCCAGGACACAGTTCTTTCTGGATCTCAGCCCTTCAGCGCAGAACTGGGTGAGGGCCTTGTGTCAAGAGGCAGTGGCCACCCAGGGAGACCTTGCTGAAGGGACAGGTTGTGGTTTTCCTGGAGCAGGTCAGGGCAAGGGAAGGGTGTTAGTCATACCAGTATCCCTCCCTCAACAGCCTGGAGATGGCTGGGAGGGCTCTCCAGGGAGGACAGTACACAGAATGGTTGGGAGAAGAGTTGCTCAAACCTCCTGTTTGGTCAGTAGGGAGTGAGGATCTTGTCTCTGCAGAGAACTTGAGGCAATTTTCTTCACAGGCCATGTAGCCAGCAAGCTATCACTGCTCACCCAGGGGTTTCAGCCTTCGGTACAGGCCCCCCCATGCTCCCTTGTCTGTCTTCATCTTCCACTTACCCATCGGAGTGTTGGCCCCTGGGTTTGGTACTGGAGGGTTAATAACTGAATTCTACCTTCGGCAGTGGCCGAGCTTTGGGTGCTGGTGCTGAAGGGAGCCAGATTTGACCTTCCCACTCCCAAGGTCTCTCACCATCTCCATAACCAGCAGAGATCCTAGCAAGAAGGGTTCTGCCCTTGCTCCCTGACCTGAAAGGGTAGGATGCTCCAGCACAGCCAAGCACAGAGCAACGTGGGTGTGCTGGGATCCGGCGCATTTGCAGGCAGGTCCCACCAGGGCAGCCAGGAAAGTCCATTCCATGTAGGCTGGATACGTCAGTCTGCACCAGGCTTTGTGTTTCCTTGTTCCAAGGGACACGTGTGTTCATCCGTGCACTGCTCAGAGGCATGGGGAGGGTGCCCACATCCTGCACGCCTGGGGTGTGGAGGGGGTTCCTGTGCTCGCAGGGCTCCGGGGGGGACGGAGGCGCACATGTGACGGTCTTCGTGCCTGCACACCGTCCACGTTGATCTCATGTGCTGAGATTCTCGCAGGCACCCAAAGGAGTCATCGAGCTGCGTGCTGATCGCTGCACGCTGCCAAAATCCTCTGGAATCCTCTCCCCTGCGTCGCCCCTTCCCAGGTCAGCGTCAGGCTTTGCCGCAGCAGGTGCTGAAACCCGTCCCTCCTCGCGACCTGCCTCCCTTGCTTTTCCAGCACATTTTCCAGAGGTCAGTCATCCCCTCCCCACCGCTGGATTGCTTTCCTGCCCCTTCCCACCTGCTCCATCCACCCAGCAGATTTTTGGAGCTGGAGAGCAGCTATGGAGGGGGTCTTGTTGGGGGAACATTGAGTCCGAGGGAGAAATCAATCCTATCACGACTGGAGCAGAAATCTTGGAAACACCATGTTCCGATCCAGCAGCTCTCGAAGAACCAGGGCCGAATATGGCACTAGCTATTTCTGGCCGCTGGCAGCTATTCCTGGCCTTGACCCCAAGGTCAGTCCTTTTTTCTCACCTCCTTCCCTGTGCGCTCGGGTGAGCTCAGTGCAGGGTGTGCACACTCAGCCTGCTATAAATAACAGCAGCCATGGTTGACCCCTTGGAAGGGCTCCAAGCAGAAAGCATCCCCAGCTCTGCAAGCAGCCCAGATCCCCTGCCCCAGCCCAGCTGAGGGTGATGGGCTCTGCCTTCCCACCAGGGGTAATTGGGTGTTTTCCGTGGGATTCTGAGTCCCAGAGCCCCACTCTTCCCCGTAAGCAGCCATTCAGACTTTCAGGCTGAGCGAGTGCTCATGGATGAGTTTATTTCTTAAATATTTCTTCAAGGCCACTCAAGCTGGACTCGCTGTCTTGCAGGACACCTGGGTTGAGATATCTTTTTTCCTCCAGATCTCTTTTCCTCTGGGGAGTATTGAGCAACCCGGTGGATGTGGCAAGGGGAGTGTCCCGGCGGAGGAAGCTCTGCGGAAGCCTGCATGCCGCTACAGCCTGCCGTTTCCTCAGCGCTGTTCTCCTCCTCGCTCTCCCTCTTTCCTTCTCCACACCCTCGCTTTCTCTGCACTCTTTCCCCCTTTCTCCCCACTATCTATCCCCCTTTTCCATGCTTTCACCTTCCCTCTCCCTCTGTGCTTTTCATCTCTCCTCATTTCACTCCGTAGCTACCCTGCACTCGGACACGCTCCCCTCTCTACTCTCACTGTTTTTAGCCTTCCTTCTAGTCTATTCCCTTTCTCTCCTTGATGCTCCCTCAGCCCCTCTCTGCAGCTGGGTACCGTTCTGCTCTGCCAACACCAGCTGCCTTGTTTTCCTTGTGGCGCAGCGAATGTTTCCGCGGTGTTGTGGAGGTTGCCGAACAAAAGGATCTTTTCATTTCAGCTGCGGGATGGAGAGGAATTGCACTGCTGGCCTGAGAGGTCGATGCTCAGGTGGCTCCCACGCCTACATCCAGCCACCTTGCCAGCCTGAGCACTGGCCCCCCATCCTGGACATGAAGGGAAAGCCTGGTGGTCTTGGGGTCACTTGGGGTTTTGTTGAAAACACCCAGCTTGTTTTCACTTGTTCCCCCCTCCTGCCTCTCCCGCTGCAAAACCAGTGTAATTGGAGCAGGAAATTAAACATTTGAAGCGTTAACGTGATAATCTGCTGGTTTAGGCTTTGAGGGGGCCCTTTGTGGGGGCCAGGGAGCTAGGAGCTGAGCACTCTGCTGCTGCCATGATGTGCAGAGAGGGAGAAGGGATGTGGCACCAACGGGATCTCCCCAGCACATCCCACACTCTTGGCCCACCTGAGGAAACCACAGGGAGGGCTCTTCTTCAGCTCATTCTGCCTCAGGTGGTCTTTAGGCTCTTAGAATGGTTTCTTGTTTTTCCCTTGGTAGCTGTACCTCATTGTCTTTGCTGGTGAGGTGCTGGTGTGTGGCTGCACCCATCACCTGTGATGAGTTTCTTAGTGTTTTGCTGATGCTGGTGATGCACAAAGCAGTCAGGGACCTATGCATGTCCCATATCCCCAAGGCCATGGTTTGGAAGCATTCAGTCTGGAGAAGAGAAAGCCCAAAAAAGCTATAAGCTTTCAGAGATGCAAAAGTCTCGTGGAGAAACCAGCCCTTGAGTCCCTGGGGCAATAAACTATGGGGTAAAACACAGTGTGGGAGGTTCAGGCTGGGTGCCAGAAGAAATGATCTTCATGGAAAAGATGGGTAGATATCCAGACTAACTGCCAGGCAATTAAGTTGGGTTTTCCATCTCTAGAGGCATTGAAGAGCTGAGCAGATCCTGACCAGGATGACTGCACCAGAATGGTCCTGGGTGGAGAAGAGGATGCATTCCTCTGAAAGAGTTTGGGCACCAGGCAGGCGATGGAGAGAGGGTGTTCCCTAAGCTCCTCAGTGGTCTGTAAAGATGACTGGCACGACCATATTATGTATTTAATTTCTTTTTTTCTTTTTTGGTCAGGCTTGGATTGTCAAATAGACGCTTGCATTGTAATTTTTTACTTTAATAGGAATCATTTGTAGAGAGATCTGCTGAGCTCAGCATCTCGGTCAGTGCTTTTGCATTATGGAGAGTTGCTGTCTTTGCAGATGGATGAGTTTCAAGGATTTCTAAATACACAGGCCTATCTGTCTAAACAAAAGTTCAAATGTTGTGCAGTTCACTGGTTTGGACGAAATGTCAAAGAGGCAGGACTGCACTATCACTACTAAACAAACCTCTGTCCCGTTTTCTTTTGCGCTTTCCACAAAATCCTGCACGAATTTGGTGCGATCAGCTCATTTCTATTTATGGGGTGAAAATCCAGTGTGGAGCAGAGCTGTGGAGTTTTTTGCTCTGCTTGAGCTTGTGAGAGTGTTGAAGGGAGGAACAGTGCCACAATTGCTATAACCTCCTTCCCTGTCCAAAAAGCCTTTCAGGGAAGAGACTGTGACCTTTCCTGAGAAGCATCAGTCTGTCTTGTCCTGAGATGCTGAGTTGGTGCCTTTTCCCAGTAATCTTAGATGAAGATGAAGGTTGTCCAACATGCTCTCTTATAATGGAACATGACCAGCCTTCCCTCCCTCACCCATGTGGATGCTTGTCTCACTTTTCCTAAATAATACCCCAAAATATGGGATATGGATCCACTGGCTGCAGAAGTGGGACAAGCTGCTTGTGTCTCATGGGTTTTAACATGCTGAAGGCTATGTGAAAAAAAAAAATACAGCTGTTTGCTGACAGGGATGTCACCAGGTGATGCCTTGGAGGTTACCTGCCCTGCCCTTTGTCCCTTTCTTTGCTGCAGCTCCGACGGTAGGGAGAGGAGAATGTGCTTTCTCCAATGGCACTTGCAGCAGAATGGTGAGATGGTATTTGGGTAGGGGCTCATATGTGCAGCTCTCTGTGTCAGCTGGGATGCATTTGAAGGCTTCCAGAGTAGGTATCATCTCCAGATACTCACTGGTGTCGATGGGTGTGGCAAATCCTCCCCTTTCTCCACCCAGTTCACTGACAAGCCAGTGGAGGGAAAGGATCATCCTTGGCTATTAACCCCTCACGGGAAGGCTTTGTGGGATGGAGATAGCAGCCTGGCGTGGGAGACAGGAGACCTTTTTCCCTGACACCTGCATATGGTGCGACTTCGGCACAGCCTCTCACATCCGGTGTTTTTTGTGTGTTTTCCGAGGCGTTTTGTGTTTGCTCCTTGGCCGGTGCTGGGAGGACTGGATTGGAAAGGAAAGGGATTTTCATACTTCATCTTTTTCTCGCCAGGGCCTGAAACGTGAGCACCTCTGAGGCGTTGCCGAATGAGGTGGTAATGTGTTCATCAGCTGGGAAATCACCAGACCTCAGAAAACAGGGACGGGAGAGAGGGAGTGACACACAAGGATTTGTGTCTGCCCACCTGCCCCTGGGCAAACTGTGGTTTTAGGATGCAGCTGGTGAATGTGAGGAGTGCAGTGTTGAGGAGCATCCCAGTGGTGTTGGGAAAGCTGGGGATTCTACCTCAGTTTCCCCCTCTGTGGGAAGCAGCTGCCTTGGAAAGCTGTGTGGACATGGCATTTGTAGTGACGTGCTCGGAGTGGTGCTCCTCATCACGGGCTGAGGGAGACACGAGAAGAAAGAGGACCCAACTCATGAAATACCTAAATGTGCCAAAGAGATGCCCAGGAGAGCATGCCTGCTGCAGGCCATGGGTTGACCCTTGGTTCTGTCCAGCCAGGAGCAACTTGCTGTGGGAAACAGGTCCCATTTTCCTGTCTGGATACAGGTCTCATCCCTGAGACCTCGTGCTGGCTGTGGTGGTGTTTCTCTAGACCTTGGTGTTCTTTTTCACAGCATGACTCTTCCTTCACCCACTCCCAGTGCCACCACACACCTATAAGTCTTTTTAGAAATCAAAGCACTTAATTTTTTGCTCTGAACTCCCTGTGGTTGTGGATCTGCGGGATCCTGAGTGGCAGCACAGACCAAGACCTGGCTGTGCACCAGGTGCTACTTGTGTAAAAATAATGCAGCTTGAAGTCTCCTTTTTAGTTTGTGAACCCTTCCGCCCTTCCCATATCCAAGGAACATTTGTTGGCTCCTTTTTTTTGGTCTCTGCACCTCCTTTCTCTTCCTGTTTATCTGCCTCCTTTGTAAATTTAAGTCTCAGGCTCCACTCTTTCTCTGCATCTCACTGCTTTTATTGCCTGTCTCTGAACAGATACTCTTTACCCCTGACTTTTTTTTTGATGCAGGATATCCAGGATTAATCAGAATTTTCCAGGTCAGGGTGTATCGTTGATTTACAGTGTCATGTATGATCTCCAGTCTTTATTTATCACCTAACATTTTGTTTGCCATTTTAGCTGTGGCCACGGAGCAAAGGCTGACATCACTTTGCTGCCTGTTTTCAGCTAATTTAGGCTGCAGCAATGTATGTGATTAGTTCACAATCTCCCTTTCAGCATGTGGTGCATTGCATTTATCATCACACCCCGCTTCCTCAATGCCTGGCACTACTGCTCACTTTGATGGTTTCCCTGTCCATCGTATTCTTGATTAGCCTAAATACTATTATCATCTGCCAGTTTTTCCTCCTCATTGCTCAGCCCCTCTTCAAAGCATTAATAAACAGATTATAGCATGCTAACCCTCATCCAAAACCATGAGGCAGAGACCTGGCAGTGCCAAGCTCAGTCCAAGCTACTTTGGCTGCTTAATAAATGCAGGGTGTGAGACATGAAGGAGGTGATAGCAAAAGGAGACAAAGAACACTCCCATGGTTTTGTTACACGTAAAAGTGTTTCTATTTTTTGACATGCCCACATCACTGCCCCATTCATTTATGAATGGCTAATGACAGTCTGCAAAACCAAATATGCTCTTAGTGTTAATACTTTGAAATGTATCAATTGTGCATTTAAATAGCAAGGGCCTTTTTAGGGGAATACTTTGGACTTTGGTTTCATGGGAGTTGCATAGTTTAATATGAAAAAAGTGTAGAGTATTATTGATGTGCGATATGGTAAAATTATGGATGTGGACATACGCTTGCAGTTAGATCAATAAATATTATTAATGTGTAAAAATATAATTTTTATGTTTCTTTTTTTTTCCAAAGGGTTTGTGGTTAGTTTGTATTTTGAGCTTATTGATGAAAGAATAGTATTTATTTTGAAAAGTCAATGATTCAGATCAGGGCAATTTTTTTAATGGGCTGTAACTTGTAAGCAGCATAATAAATTTTCTTTGTCATTTACAGAAGTATTTCCCTTTGTGCTCAAGATGAATGTGGCAGTCTTCAGGTCAATGGGTCTGGTTTTCCCTAAGGTAAATTCAAGAGGTGCTGAGCTGGCCTCTTAAGGGTGAAAGCAGCTTGCAAGCAAAATCCTTTAAAATTTTCGTTATTTAGGAAAGGAAGCAAGGGAAGAGTGATCACAGCCGTGCTCACAATTTTCCTATGCGTTGCCCAAATTGAAATAAATGTAATTCCTAAAGTACATAGGAAATGTGGCAGAAATAGCACGTCTGTGCTCTGGTTTGTAGCCTCACGGCTTCTTGGAAGCAGCTGCTGCTCTGGCGGCTGCGTCAGCATTAGCAGACCTGCGCTTCATGAAGGTCCCTTCCCATCTGCAGTCAGGATGGGTGGGTTTTTTTGTACAGTATGCCCTGGCAGTGACTTCTGATGTTTCTTTCTGAATGCAAATACCATGAGAGTTGTGTCTTGTGCTCGCAGTAACCAACTGTCTGATGGTTGTATCCAGCAGCCTGCATTTGCTGTGCTGGGTGGAGGAGCAGCCTATTGCTCCCTTTTCACTTTCCTGTTTGTTTGTTTAGCTTAGAACTTCACTATGGAAAGGCTGGGAACTGTATTGCAGTTTGCCTGCTTCCGAAAAACCCTACATAACCTGCTTTGAAATGCAGGTTGGGAAGTGGAAGAAGAGCTCCCACTTTTGAGGGGTGCCCTGTGGGTGCTGTGCCCCCTCTTGCTGGCTCTGGCTTTCCTCTTGTCTCAGGAAAGCTGTGCTCTTCACAACCCTGAGCAAGAGCTGATCAGAGATGGAAGAAGGACTTGGTTATCTTAATTTGTGTCTTTGCATTGGTGGGACCAAATTTCTGCTCTGACTTGGAATTCAGCTTGGGTCTCTGCTCTCCAGACTCCCACTGCACTCCAGAGATGTTGGGAATATTGTTCCTCCAAAACCTCAATTTTCCCTTTTAGAGGATGGTGGTAACTTTCTTCTGCTCCTATTTTACTCAGTAAGTAGGATGAAAATAGATGAGGTCATTGGTGTCTATACAGGCAGATTTGGCCTCCATTTTCTGTTTACTAGGACTGCATTAGTTATGAATAATGGCGCGTCAAACTACTCGCTCCAAGCAATTTATTCATGGGATTTGGCCCCGCTTGCTGTCTGAGAGTTGCCTGCCAACAGGATCTGATTTTTAAAATACACTAACAAACATGCAGCCATTTGCCCAGTCTGTTTGCAAATATATCACAGCCTCTGGGTGCTCAGCCTTTCTCTCAGGGTGGCACAGCTGGGCTCCAAAAATCACATACTGGTGTTTGAATCCATGCATGGGCAGTGGCCATGTCCTTTGAACCAGTTAAAAGAGATGGAAGGCAATAAGTCATGGGTGATTTAAATAGTCTTCTTTCTCTTTTTGCCCCAGGGAATGTCATTATGTGAAGCTGGCGGCACACGCAATCCCAAGCCTTTGAGATAGGATTCCCTCCCTAACCCAGGAGAGACAGCAACAATTTCTAGCTCATTTCTTGACGTCTGGCAAATTTTACGTCTGATTTTTTGCTCTGTCACATCCCCACGGAATAACCATTGATTTATATAGAGTCCAAGTCCAAAACAAATGCTGGATACCTGTGTTCTCTCCAAGAAAGGGTCCTGCTCCCCAAATTTGGATTAGAAAGCCAAAACCAAGGGGAAACCCCCTCTTGCTGTGATGTTGGTGGAGAAGGGATGCAATAGCCCACGTGTGACGGGAGGCAGCCACAGGCCAGCCCTGCTCTGCTGCTGGTAGGACGTGCCTCGTGCACTGCTCTTTTCCTGGGCATTGCTTGCTTGATTGATTGCTTAATTCACATGCCTCTGCGATAGCGACTGTCATGCAATGGCTCTTTTTTCAGGCTGGACTGAAGGGTTTTATTCTTGGGAGACAGTTTAGGCTCCGAGATGCTTCCCGAGAATGCCTGGGCTGTTGTTCCCATGGGCCATATTTGGAAATCCCAACCGTTTCTGCTTGGCCAAAAGCACCAGTTGATTTTAAGGGATGTTTTGTTTGTGTTATTGTGCAAGTTTCTGGCCCCTGATGGTCTTGAAAGGAAAAAAAAAAAAGAAACTCATTCCCAGCTCACAAGACATTTGTACTAATTAAACAGCAGGGAATTTGCTTCACTTCACCACAGGTTTGGTTTTTAGGCTTCTGTCAGGCTTTTTGCACACAGATTTCTACAAACCTCATTAATATGGATGGTAGATGTCATACAAAGTTGGGAAGGTTTTTCCTCTTGAAGTTGGTGGGTTACAGACTGAAGATTAGGGATGTATTCCCATCACCCAGTCCCATTTCCTGCTGTTCCAGATCCCCTCCCTGATGGAAGGAGGCTCCTCAGTTTACTAGGGGGTGATTTATGTCAGGAGCCTGTCCAAAGTCCTTTGTGCTGCTGCCTCTCTCCCTGGATATAGAGTATAGGGATTTTGGGAGAACTGCATCGCAGCCAAGACAGTGAGAAGGATGCACAACCTCCCCTAGGTACCACACCACAACTGAAAGTCTTACTACTTTTATTGTTGAATTCTGGAGCCACTGGTGAACTTGGGGATCCCCCTTTTCCTTAGGGAAGTGAAGCAGTCCCTGGAATGCCACCAACAGATTGGCTTTTGGTGATTAACCTCTGCTGCCAGCAGAGCAGGCTGGGTGCCATGACAAGAGAACCCTCTGGGTTGTAATAGATGCCCTGGTGTTACTTGCAGTGTTGGGACCACAGGGGCAAAGCTCCTGCTCCCTCCAGTTTGGAGCAAGGGATTAAATCCCTAAGCCCACATCAGGGCAAGCCCCTGCTTCTTGCTCCAGCAAGGTCTCTAATTTCGACCTCAAATTCCCCTCCTTCATCCAAGAGATTCTCCCTGAAACACCCACCCCTTCCGAGGAATACGAGGATTTTTTCTCTCCCCGTCCTATGCAAAACCACACAGTCAACAAAATCTTTTCCAGCGCTAATCCTCAGCTATGCAGGAGCACTCCTCCGGCCCCGCAATAGTAGGGGAGAGACAGATGTTCAGCAGATAATTAGTGCAGTTGTGCAGCGCCTTCCTGCTCGAAGCCTGGATGCCAGAGCCTCCAAGTAAGTTGCTGTGTGTCTGCCTGCATTGCTTTGTGCTGCAAGACCTCTTTGGAACATCAGCACAATGGGACTTGCTGCTTTAGGAGAGACCATGCTCCTCAGAAAAATCCTCTCTCACCCCAGTTCCCAGAGCCATTTCTCCTCCATTGTCCATTAAAGCATCACCGAGCCTCTCCAAAGCCTTTTTCCTATGGGTTATCCCCCAAAGAGGTGCTTATTTTTCCCTTTTGGAAGTTTTCTCATGTCAAGGTTAAATTTTGGGACAGAACCAGCTCCTTCCCACTGAGGATAGCAGCACTGAAAGTCACTTCACTGAAAGGGAAGTGACGATTTCAGCACAGGGCAGGGAAAACACTAACAGTTTCTAGAGATTTCATTTCTTAATTTCCATTTTTGAGTTGTTTCCAGAAGCAGCCAGAAAAGGCATAGGCTGATTTTGGTTGAAAACCAGGGGAGTCCTGACTCCTGTTTGACAAATGACATGAAGCTGGGTTGCAAATCCCTTGCAGAAACTGGGCTTTCTAGGAGCAGGTGTCTCCTTTTTATGTTTTTCCATGGTGGTCCTGAGGTCCATTATCATCTTAATTGTTTCCTAGTGATCAGTTTGTGTGAGTATAGTGCAGCTGGGGAGTGTGACACAAGCCTGTCCTCAGAGTAGGACTCCTACACCAATATCTGGGGATATCTGTAAGAAGCTGGCAGCCACAGGAGTCAGAGGTGCCCACAGTGTTAGAAGAGTTGGATCTTCCTACATGAGAGGTCTTAATGGTTGAACTCAATGAGGTGAAAGGTTTTTTCCAACCTTAGAGGTTCTATGATTCTTGCTTCATGTAGCTCATTTCCCCCTGACTGGGAGGGAGTGGAAATGGGCAATGCTATTCCAGTTTCCCTGGGCAGCAGCATCACCCCCTGAGGATGAGCACTTGCATCCCTTCTGGTGTAAAGAAGACCTGCCCAAATTTCCTCTGGGGCATTCCCCAGCTGCCTCTCTCTCCTGGACCCCATTTGATCTCAGACTAGAATATTTTGCAGAGCTCCTACCCCCCTGATACCTGCTCCCCAGGTAAAGTGCCTATGGTGGCTCATCATGGATCTGATGAGAGCTGTCAGCTCATTGCACCCACACAAAGGCAGCCTGGCATAGGGAAGACCTACACCAGGGCATACTCTTAACATGTTCTTCATCAAATTTAGTGCTGTCTTTTAAATGTTCGTTATTTGTATAGAAGCACTGCTTGCTTTCTGCGTGCTCGTTGGGTGGGGATGACCTGAGAGGAGGTTGGCCATGTGTGGCCACAGTAGTTGGAGCAATTTGCAGGTTGGTGAGTGGAATAGCAACTGGAGAGCCCAAAAGTGGAGCCAAATAATTTATCCTTCCTCTGTCCTCCTCTAGAAAGCTTTGTAGCTTGCTCAGTATTCACAATGCAGCATGAACTGACTGTTCACAGCACCTAGTGCTGTAAGATTAGTCTTCTGGGATTTTTCTTTATTTAAAAAAAAACCTCTTTCAACAAAAAAAGGGCAACTTTTGATGCATGTCATTCTTCCCTTCTTGCATATGTTCATTTTTGATTCAAGCACACTGTTAAAACCTTTCTTCTCTCACAGAGCAAAATCCCCTGGAAAAGAGCAGAGTCTGCTTGTGTGCATTTATTTTTACTGGATCTTGAAAGAATTTGTTACTTAAAAGGAGAGAGGAGGAAAAAAGAGTCTGTTCCTGATTGAGACCACTGAGCATTACTGTGATAGGACCAAAAATAATAAGGTAACAAGCAACTCTAACCTCAGCTTAATTAACACATCGTTAAGATCAAGTGTGTGGAGAGGTAACAGCTCAGTGCCACTGTGCCCGGCACGATGCTCTTATGGGTGAACTGGGAGGTGTGGAGACCCAAGAAATGCATCACAATTTACTTCTTATTTGACTGTTTAGCCCCTAGTGTAACCTAAGTAATTTTTCCAGGGGAGACCTGCTACACTCATAGCAATTTTCAGGTACGAGTGGGAAGAAATGAGTATTGTGAGAAAGGGCAAGGTTTTGTGTGATGAGGAAAGGTTTGTTCAGAAGTGCAGGCAGGTCCAGATCTGGATCCTCGGCTGAGAGCAGTCAGGAAAATGGGAGATGACTGAAAGCTTTTAGTGCCAGAGCTATTTGTTGACGTCTGAGGCAGATCGCTTTCTGATCTCATCTCCCCTTGCGCTGGGCTTGGAACCAGAAGGAGAGGTAAATGGGTCAAGATTCCCAGGGGGGCAGTGAGAAGGGCCAAAAAGCAGGCGTCCACAGGGGGAAAACAGTCGATTTGGCAGGTCTGGAGTTCATTGAGAAGTTATTGCTTTGGAAGGCACAGGAATATCTGTTGGGAGTCATAGAAGAGTTATTGGTGTTGGAAGTTATGATGTAGAATTATGGTGGAGGATATAGAGACCCTTATAGAAGCTCAGCAAACCTGTGAATCCATCTATCTAAGCACCCTCAATTCCCACTGAAATCCTCTTGGAACAATAATAATCATTTAACAAAGGAAATGGTTTTTGACCCAGACAACTAAATGCATTTCCGCTTAGTGCTTCCCAGCCCTCGCCTGATGCTCAGCCGTGTGTTGAGGTTGCCTGCTATTTTCCCAGACATCAAAGGCTTTGAAGGAAAAAAAAAAATGCAACTGGGGAAAAACTGATCGTTTGCCATGAAAATCTACCCTGAAAAGAGCAGTCTGAAGAACAATTAGCCAGAGGTATGCAAACAAATTGCAAAGGAAAACATGACTGGGGAGGATTCCCCGGGGAGAGGGGGTGCAGTGCCCTGCTGATACGGGAGTGGTTAAGGAGGATGAGGGCATTGCAGTGACATTAATGTCTCCTTTAATCAGGTTTTGTTAGAATAGGTGGTGGGGGGAGATCAGCTCTAAAGGAGTGCTGTCAGGAGGGAAAGGATGAAACCTGGGGTTTGCTCTGCCTTTGGAATGCCAGGGCCTATCTAATACATCAAAAAGCCCAAAGACTACCATGGCCTGGATGGAGGGACTGATCTGCTGCTACTCTCCTTCAGCTGGGGAACTGGGGCTCTGAAGTGCTTTTTTTTACTGCCTTTCCTGTAACAGGAGGTGATGGTACCCACACACAGCTGCTGCTGAACACCTCTAGCATGGACACCTACCTGCACCTGCTCTCTTTCTATGAAGCCCCTTTTGGGTGATTAAATTATAACTGTAGGCCATGAAAACTCCCTTTCTACCTGCAAACTGCAACATCTCTTCCTTGAAATTAGAGAGAAATAAATCCTTGTATAGTTCCGTCTGCAAAAGATACTGTGAGCATCTGGGAAGGACCTGAGTTCTCCTGCAATGCCAGTGCCACGGGACCAAATGCAAGCACCAAGTTCATTTTGCCATTGCAATCTCATTCCTTTATTTTTTGTGTATTTTGAACTAAAGAGCGATCATTCTGAGAAGGGCTCAATAGCCCAGCTGAATGTTCAAGTTATTAACTCACAAACAAACAGTGTCAGGGCTGATTGGGGGAGGAAGAATGTCAATTTTCTCTGCAAATGTTATTCGAGGAGCCATCAAGGAGTGTCTTATTTAGCAAACCAGGGCTATAGGAAACTGCTATTCCCTTGCTGGGAGAACAGAGAGAGCTGAGGAATCAAATTATGTATCTGGTAAAGTGTCTCAGGGGAGTTAACCTTCAGGCTGAGGGTCAGCCTGAAGGGACCAGATGGGGTAGGATGTCATGAAAGAAGGATTCCTCTCTTCTCTTATCCATGTGCCAGTCTGTCTTTGCTCCCTCCAGTGAAAAAGCTCTCTGCTGAGTCATCTCTCTCCTCTCCCTTCAATTTTGGGATGTTTGCCTTCACAGGCAAAGAACATGAACCTGTCCTGATTCCTTCCATAAGAGGAAAAAGAGAGCTGTTCTTTTCAAGCCATCCTCCATTGGAAGTGGCTGATAAAAAATGGGGAATCACCCACTCAGCACCCTTAGGGCTACCCACAGAGCAGAGTGTGTGTCTTATCTTTCTTTGAATCCTCATCCTCATCCTACACCATTCTCTTGCCTAGAATGGTGTGCCAGTGTTTTACATCCCCTCTGATCATTTCAATCTCCTTCCCTGTGCCCATAATAAAGAATGGCACAGGGCTGGAGGGCCAGGCTGGCAGCTGGGGCTGTCCCAGTTCTTAGCAAACCAATCATGCATTAAAATCTTTGAAGTCCCAGCCCTTTTCCCCTTTTATGTCCCGTGTCAGCAGTGACTCAGTATGTAAAATGTATTACCAAGGTCGGAGTGTATGCTTTGAAATCTCAGCTGCCACAGAGGAGGTGGCTTTGCAACACATGAAATGTAGTTGGTGTCTTGCCACATCCCAGACTTGCAATGTTCCATGCAATATGCTCTCTTGCCTGATGCTTAGGAAGTACATGGGGGAAAAAACCTATATTTCATTGCCCTGCACTCAGGTTTGTCCTGCTGCTAAAAACAGAGAGGGTGAGGTAGGATTTCTCTAATGTTTTGGTGTGGATCTCTCTTATGGAAGTCTTTGCAGCTGGTTTGCTGAGCCCTTATCCTGCAAGGCCATCACTGTGACACTAAAAGGCACCAGGAGGGCTGTAGCAGGGAAACCTTGGGTCTGCCTGCTCAGGTTTAATGTCTTCCCTGATGAGCTTCCAAAATCTGGTGTTAATGTGGGGCAGAGCACGTGACAGTGCCATTCCTCTGCCCTTTTCTGCAGGGCACGTTAGGTACTGATTTTGGGAAGGCAGTGCTCTTCTCTGGCCCAGTGTGGGTGCGAGGGGTGGGAGGATTCCTGTCCATCTCAACCCCCTCACTCTGCACCCCCGAGATCACTGCTCTCCTTTCCGCTGGTGAAACCTTACAGGTGACAGGTCCTCAGGAAAAGAGAGCCTGATGTTTTCAGGGAGCATGCAGCCACTTTGCCTCTACAAGCTCATAACAATAGGATGGGAAAGAGTCTTTCTATTGCCATGCAGCCATCTGACATTTAAGAAAAAAAAGTGCGATTGAAGCAAACATCTTCTGGGGTACGTTAGCTCAGCCCTGCATGATCTTGTTCTTGTGGTGCCTCTCTTTCCATGATCCTGCGGGGTCTGTGGCTATATTGGATAAACCCTTGCCCACTGAAAGGGGTCTGGCTGCAGTGGTGCATCACAGCCTGGGAGCTTTATTTCCCCCAGAGAGCAGCCAGCCAGTTTTTGGGATTCATGATTGTACAGTCCCGATACTTTCTAGGTGTGTAAGGCAGAGGGGCCTGATGCTGCTGGACCCAACCATTGTTCCTTTGCTTGCTGAATCACATATCTCAAGCTAGATTTTTAGGTCCTGATGTCCCAGTTGCTGGAAGCAAGAGATGCCAAACCCAGTTGGCTGCATAATTGTTCTTTTATATACCCTTTGCTGACACATGTGTACCTCCCAGGCATGCTCCTGTGAGCACTGCAGTGTCTTACAGGCTGGTGAAAAGCCTTTGCCTCAGTTAGAGGTGGAAAAAACAGTGAGGAGTGGCATTGGGTTCACATCCAATGAACTTCTCCCAGTGCTGGTTTGCTGTGCAACATCATGCTGGGTTCCAGTGAGGAAGTGCATGAGGTGCCTTGCTGAGCATCAGTGATGTCCCAGAAAGCAGCTGTCTGCAGTTTTGCGTTGCATTTCCTACCCCAAAAAGTCCTTCTCTTCAAACACAATTTGGTAGTGACCTTCTGCTGCACACATGAGGTCCTCTGACTCATACACCATCAGAGTTCAGGATGGAGAGGGGTGGTAGTTTGCAGGGCAGAAGAAGTTGTGTGAGGAGGCAAAACAGCACAAGCTTTCCCCTTGGATGTAACAAGAAAATCTGGCCATAAAAATAAATGTTTTATTCTACATACAGCAATTCCTTTAAAAAAAAATTAAAATGAATGAGCCCTTCATATTTTTGCAGAGCTCTGGTCCCAATCAAATAGCTGGACTGGGAGAAGCATTAGAAAATGGGGGAACAATCTCATGTTAGTCCACTGGGAAAGTTAATAGACATTTTCCATCCCAGGCTTGTAGGATTCTGGGCTTTTTGCAATAGCTGTTTCACTTAAACCACAGCTCTGTGCATTGCCTTGCTCAAACTGACGGCTCCTTCCCCTCCAGTGGCCCCGCTTGTCTCATTAAAGCTCCCACCTTTCCGCTGCTCAACTGAAAATCAACAAAGGGAAATTTAGGCTGGATATCAGGAACAATTTCCTCAAGTTGACCATGAAAACGCCTCCAGGGAGGAGCAGCAGAGGCTTCATTGGTTGCAGTGTTTAATGGGTTTCCCATCTAGGTGTGGGAGGGAGAGCAGCCTGTGCTCGGAGCCGTCCAGAGAGCACTGGGCATCCCTGCCTGTGGGCGATGGTCTTTCCCTTCTTTTGATCATTTCCCTAGGGAGAAGCAGAGCAGGTGTTGCTGATTCTCCTTCCTTACTGCTCTCACCCCAGTGCTTCAAGCATGTCAGTGCAGCGGATTTCCCCATTAATAAACCCTGAGATAACTCCCTGCCTGGGACAGCAACCGAGGCATATTCAACTTGAAACAGCATGGGCTCACTAGCTGTCCAAAAACTGCTTTCAGGTGAGAGTAACCCCACACGTGTGCTGGAAAATGCAGGCGCCTTCCTTCGATGACTCACGTTCTTTCAGCGTCTCATCCTTGGCCCTGTGTTCGCTGGAAGGGGGTTTCACTCAAAATTTTTCTGTCCCGGGTTGGCTTGGCTTGGCTTGGCTCTTCCTGATGTTGGGAAGAGTGGCTGCACTGCTGGGTACTGCTGCTCTGTTATTTATTGTATGAATGGGAAAATGTTTTTCCAAAAGGAATGTGTTGTCCTGCTCCTTGCTCCATTACAGCGAGTGCACAGAGCACTGTTGGGGCTCAATCCTGGCATCACCACGTTGCCCCTGCTCTACAGTCCCTAAGGAATAATCACTGGAGAGGGCCCCAAGGCATTCCCTTCCTAGAGAGGCTGGCTGTGGCAGGTCACCATGTTGGAATTTAATTTCATCCTGAAACTAAAATTTTAAACTAATTCTTTTAATTGGAAATGCTATGTCTTGCACCAATCCTCCTTGACCAAACAAAGGACCAGGGAGGATTGAGGAGCTTCTACTTTACTGAGGTCAGTCAGCTTGAATGGAGCAAACCATGTTTTCCTGGAGGGAATGCTTGAATTTTCATGGAGGATGCTTTGGGGCAGACAAGGCCTGGAAAGGAGCAGGCAGAGGTAGGGCTGCCATTTCTGGCTGGTGGTGCAGGCAGAAAATGCTCACAGATGAGAGGTTCTGAATCGAAGTGAAGTAAACATCCTGAAGAGCAAAGCTCAGACAATGTGAGAGATGGGAAGAAGAGGTGACAAGGAAGAAACAAAGCCTAAGGGGCATTAAATCCTCACTCAGACTCCTGCAGCATGTTGAATGACTTCTTGGAGATCAGTGGTACAGAGGAACGGAGAACCTAAGCATCCTATAAGGGTATTTGATCTTACCATGAATCACTTTTAGCCTGGAAGCCTAGTACATGGAAAAAGGCAAAGAAAGATCTCATAGTTTAGTATCCCATCATATGGTTGCTTTTGCGGGAGCTTTGAAAGGAGAAGAAACCACATTTGTGGTGTGAGAGGGAGATCAGAGTTCCCACAGTCCACGTTCCTCATGGTGCCACATGAGTTATCTTATGGCTGCTTGAGGGCATTCCCCTTGCAGGGACCTTGTCATACATATGACAAGGCCATGCATACATATGAGAGACAAACCCCAGGATTTCTGGAGACCACTGTTTCAGGGTGTTGGCAGGTACTATCCCACAGTGATTTTTCTGGGTCACATGTCCTTCCTTTCCCACCCTCGCTCCACAGCTGGTGTTGAACAAATGCAGAGCAGGACATTTAATCCTTCCTTTGAATAATTTCATAACCTAAGGCTAAAGGCTACAGATGAGCATGGCCTGTGGGGGACAGGGAACAGTTGAAGGTCCTGGTCAGTGTGACAGGAGGTGGTGTCAGTGCAACAGCCTCCAGGCTGTTTTAAAGCAGAACCCTCTCTAGATAGCTTTTAAAAATGTACGTGATATCTCACAAAAACATGGTCGAGGTGTGGATTCCAGCTGTGCACTTCAGAGATTTCCGATCTTTTGTTTCCCGTGCATGAACCCAACGCACTAATCTGCAATTTGGGTCTGACTCTGCTCTTTGCTCCAGCCGTGGAGCTGTGCCGGGAAGTGGGACGCCACGTGTGACCCGCAAGGGCTCGGCAGAGAGCAAGCCAGGAGCAGTGAGGGGGAAGGGGAGCAGGTTGGGCTTGATTTCCATGGCTCAGCCTGCAGAACACTGTCTTGCCGTGCAGGACACTTCTGGGAGATGAAGCATCTCCTTGGGTGCTCTCCTAAAGGCTGTGGATCCTTGCAGTAACTTGCTGCCTTCACAGAAGAAGCACAGTGTCAGGGTTCTGCTGGCCTGCACCCACATCCCAGTTCTCTGAGGAGGCATTGCTTGGAGTCTTGCTTTTGGTGCAAAGATGTGCCCTGAAACTGCAGGCTTTGGACTGCACCCCATGAGGGTATAGTTGTCACTAATATGAGTGCAGGGAGGCTCTGAGTAGGGGCAAAGCTGGTGCAGATCCCATTTTCCTTATGCAGAGGACCAGCAGGATGGGTGTACATTTTCTCTATTAGCATTGTCCTTAGCGCCTCCAAGATGGCCCTGGGTGTCTTTGCCCTCCTGGGCACAGGAAGTTCATGGCCACTCCTATGGCACCACTGGGGAGACTCCTGAAACAGAATGAAGACCTGCAGCCCAGCACAGGAGCCAACACCAGCAGGATCCATGTCAAGCAGTCTGGAGCCAGGGTGTACCTGGGCAGCTGGGAGCACAAACCTCAGGAGTTTCTTTGGAAGAGGAAGCCACAGCCATGTAACGCAGGCAGGGCTGTTCCTGTAGCATTCTCTGGGCTGGGAGCAATTCCCTTTGGGAAGCCCAAATGCAGCCCTGCAGCCTTTCCCCAAACTTTCTTAATTTTGTCACTGACTCCAACAACGTGAGGGTTTCCCTTGTGCCACGAATGCTTGTTTTGCAATGCAAGTGACATTTGTTTCCTGCAATGACAACACTGCCCTTCAAGAGCCAGCTGAATTCTTGCTAATCCTCCCTTCCCTCGATTCACACATTTTTTCTTCGTTCTGCTCCTAGACCACAGCGCTTTGCTAAGCGTCGCAGTCAGCAGCAGGTAATTTAAGCACACATCTGCTTGCAATCTGGGAGGAAGGAGAGAGGCAGTTTGTCTTTGTTAGAAGCCTGGCGGTCATGGCTCTTTGCTTACCTGGTGGCACAAAGACTTTCCTGTGGCTCTGTGGGGTCCAGGTGGGAACCAGGGGTCAGCTAGGATGGGGACACGGGGCCTGGCTCTGATCCCTTGCCCAAGGGGATCTTTGGACATGTCCAAAGGTGTTGGAAGGGTTGATGTGCTGCATGACCCAACCTTAGTGCTGATATCTGCCAAGTTTGGCGTCCTCACCTCTATTCCCTTAGGTCCCTTTCTTGTGACTGCTGGACTTTCAGCCTTGTCCACTGAAGGCTTGCTGTCCTGCTGGCTGATGGCACCCAGGTTTGATAGACAGAGAAAGCCACTGGAGGCAGTGCCCAGACCCGTGCCCTTATTTCAGGAAAACTCTGAGGTTTTGGTCCCATCTCTATGGATAAGACAGGGAACACCGAATTCACAGGAGGAGGTTGGAGCTATTGCTGGTGGTGTGGGGGGATTAAATAGCATAAGCCTGTAGGAAACCAAGGCTTGTCTCCCTATAGTGCTTCAGGGCAAACTTATTACAGCAAATTCTTCATCCCGTATTGCTATTCCCTTTCTTGGGTTTCCTCTCAAAACACCAAGCTGTGTGGTTTATTTTTGGAGCTGCCCACTCTCCACTGGCAGAACAGACATGCCAGAGCATTTATGTGTCAGAAAGGGCTGAAGGTCTGGAAATCGGGAGGTAACTGCTGATTTTCCTGGGGAAATGAGGACCTATGTCCCTATGTTTTTCCAAGGAGATGTAGGAGTGGAGTGGTGCTGAGATGCTACTATGAGAGATTTGGGCTGTGGAAGAATGCTGCAACCCTGAAACACACCTCATGAACCCCCTGCAGCCCCCTCCTTTCCTGTTCCAGTGCCTGTGACTAGTTTTTAAATGCACCAAAGTCTGTCTTCATGTTTTGCTAAGTTTAGACTGCTTGCCTTTTCTCTCGGTGTCCCAAAACAGCTGTTGAATGAAAGGCAATCTTTTTCTGATATTCAATACCATAAGAAGGAGTGATTTGAAAATGTGTTGATTCCTTGGACTGTGGGAAAAAGACCTGTACTGCTGGCAAAACTGGGCTAAAAAGTAATGTGGGTTTTTTCAGGGTGGGTTGTTTTTTTTTTTCTTTTTTTCAATAGGTTCGTGGAAAAACAACTCATATTTCTTCATTGCTTTGAATTTTCCCTGGAGGATTCTAAGGGGCTGAAGTCTTGTATTTCTGTACACTTGTTTGCAGAAATGGCAAAATGCAGTGGATTCACACAAAAGCCTCGGATTTGGCAGTATTGGAAAAAGGGGATCTGCATAATGCCCGAAAGCATCATTCCTACAGCCCACAAAAGCCAGACATCCCAAGGGGAGCCCAATGCCAAAATTAGCTGAATTCACAACCACATCAGCGGGGTGAAGTGGCTGTCCAGTGGCTGGTGCCGAAGGAGTTGTGCTTCCTGGCCCTTGCTTTGACACAGATGTTTTGTGTCACACTTGGGTCCACTGGCAGCAGTGTCGGGGCTTTCCACTCCTTGTGCCTTCAGGGCATCCATGAGGGAATTGCTCCCACCATCAGGCTTTATCCTGCTGGCTAAGTGTGGGGTGAGAGGCTGATACCCAGGCTTTATCCAGATGCTGTGCTCCCGGCTGTGCGTGGGCTTTCCTCCACCCGGACAGCAGCCTCAGGTCCTCTAAGATTGCATGTTTGAGATATGTGTAATATTAGTCCACGTAAATCACATCAAGCCCATAGTTTCCAGCACTGCTGGCTTGGGCTCTTGCAGACTGGCTCACTGTTGCTCAGCCACGGGCCATCTAGGTTATAGCTTAATGAGGAAGCCAGACTAAGATGAAATAATTAATGCAGCTGTAGGAGTCTTTGGGGAATTAGGGAGCTGGCCCAAATCTTCCGCCCCAACCAAAGCACTCCAGGCCTTTGTGAAGGTTCGGAAATTCTCCATTTCCACTGGGTGCTGAAGGTGGGTCTGTGGTCCTTCCAACCCAGGATGCTCCCGGGAGCTCTCTGAATCAGCTGCATAGGCATAGAGATCTGGACTGGCTTCAGGGCAGCAGCTGGGCTGGGACTGTGAGCAGGGAGCACTGTGGGAGGTCACGGGTGTTTTGGGAGGGTCAAACTCCCCTGAGAGGAATGAGGAGAATCATGCCAGGCTCTGGAGGATGCTCTGTGGTTGGGATGCTCTTGTTGGCTCCGAGAATGGGGAGATGAGCCAGAGACCTCTCACTCAGGGCTTTCCCTGCTCCACCAGTGCAAATGGGCACTGACAAGGGGAGGCACCCACTCCTGCTGTGATCCTGCTGCTCAGCACGAGCCCAAATTAAAGAAGGTTTATTTAGTAAACCCATTCCAGGATAAAGCTTTTGATTTATAGGCACCCTGATAGCGCTCCAAGGAGAACTTGTACAACTTTAACTGCATTTTCTCAGCATCACACCAGCCCAATAAAAGAGAGTTCATATGCGCTGCACAAATTCTCACTTCCAATATAAAAAAGGTTTTATGAGACTGGAAGTCTCACTGGCTCTGCGGGGCCGGGTGTATTGGCGGATACTCCGCATGACAGACCCTTGATTCCTCTTTGAGTTGTCAGACTTCAGTAGCATTTACAGCTATTTAGCTATCAAATTTTATGTGCAGCTCTGAGAGAAATGTGTCTTTTAAATACTGCTCTGTCTCATAAACAGCAGTCTGTTAAACCATGTCAATGGTACAAGCAGTTTGTGGAGTCCTACAATGCAATCGCCTTCAGGTCCGCTCGTTACCTGGGCAGCAAAGTGCTGATCAACTCACCAAGTTAATTTCTCGAGCCAGTTGTCTTGGCTAGGGATCAGCTTGCCAAGCAAAACCCAGTAATAACCGTGCTCCAGCTGCCCATATTTGGGTCATGTTTTAGGTAGAGCCTCACTTGCTTGGTGCTCACTCAGACAAGGATCTGGTGTTAGTCATCTGCACTATGGTTATATCACGAAGCCATCAGCAAGTTCACATCCCTGATTTTCCAACCCAAGACTTTGAAGCTCAGGATCCTCTCCTTTCTACAGAAAGACCCTTTGGTCTTCTCTTTGGTCCTTCTCCTCAGAGAAGGATATGGAGGCAGGATATTTCCAGGGTGCTGTCCTTGACCTTGGCCATAACAAAATCCCTTCACTGCCCCTTCAAACTTCCCCCTAGGACATCCCTTTCCTGTTGCTTTCCCCCTCTGTGCTTTTCTCAGCCATGGTTCAGGGGAACAGTATGTACCACATTACATCCCCACTCTATTTGGTGACCCAAGCTCAGCCTGCTTGTGTCAGATGAGAAACAGAAGCTTTTTCACCATTTTTGCCGATAGTGCAATCACGCCAGCTCCAACACTGGGATATAAGTTATGTACACTGCAACAGGTCGGAGCTGAGCCAGACGTGACCTTTCAGACTCTTTTATTTCATTCTTCACTTTATAATTTTATTATTATTATTATTATTATTATTATTATTATTATTATTATTATTATTATTATTATTTTAGTGTAAACTGGTAACTTTATGTGTGTGTTTTTGAGCTTGCACCTCTTGGAAGGTGCAGATGGTGCAGACAGCCCAGGCTTTGGGCACTTTCACCCCAAGGCATGGGGTAACGAGCATTTGGATGCCTAATTGCTGCCGTGTGCTGCAGACTGGGAGGTTTGCTCTCCCATTGCTGCTGTTTCCGTGTGCAATGAGCCGAGGGGACGGCGAGGAAAAATATATATATATATCTCTATGTGCGTGTGCAGCATGGTTATTTTCAAGTATGAAATTGCACCTGCAAAAATAGAAGCCAGGAAAAGGACTGGCAAGCAGCTTGGATCTGGGAGGCGCCATGCGTGCGGAGCAGAGATGGAGACGGCGTCTCCGAGTTCCTTTCCCATGCTCGCGACGCCTGATAGTTTTAGCGGACATTGCTTTTCCTCCCGCTTGCATTTCAATTAATCATCTGCTTGTCAGCGCTCTTCTCCCCAGCTCCCCTCCCCGCCAAGTCCCGGGGAGCGCTGCGCACACATGCAAAGCGCCCATGCACGCAGGCTGCGTGCTGACGGGCTTGGCCGCTCATTAATCACTTACTGGTGTCATGCGAGGCGGTCCCTGCAGAAGGAAGTTTGGAAAGGGGACAGACAGCCATCTCTTTGGTCTCCACTTCATCAATGGGGTTGAGCTGAGCGCAGGATCTGGCCCTGACACGCTGCAGTCCCGTGGTCTCCGTGCGTCTCCGTGCTCTACGTCCCGCTCCAGGCAGAGAGCTTGTCAGATGTGTTCAACCAGATTTTGCTTTCCAGTATTTGAAACAAGCACTGAGCAGGTCCATCCCCCTCAGAATTTGTGGGGGACTTCATCATATTTCATTTTTCTTGGCAATGGCATGCTCATCTATCCAACCAGGTAAGAAGTTGCCTGGGAAAGCTCTAATCCAGAGTTCTGCGCCAGGCAGGGTGAATACTGAGTGTGGACCAGTTTACTTTGCCTGTTCGGGCTTTGAAAACCTCCAGGCTTAGGTTCTACAACCTGTCTGGGTTGATCTTCCAGCAGGTGACTGTCATGAGACTCTGTCTTCCTTATAGCAAGCCTGAACCTCTCCAGTTGCAGCTCTTGCAGCTCATGCCTGTTGTCACTCATCTTCCCACCATGGAGGAAACAGCCTGTCTCCATCATCTCAGTAATCTCTAGGTAGTTGCTGTCAGGTTGCTGTTAAATCCTTCCAAAACCATCACTTTTACAGGCTGTGCAAGCCCTGTTTTCTCAACCTATTTTCATCCCCATGTGCCTCAGCCTTATCACTGCCCTTCATGGACTTCCTAAAGGTCAGCATTGCCAATCTTGTACCAGAGCCTCAAAACTGGGCACAGTGCTCAAGATGTGGTTTAAGGAGGTTTTTTTTTCACATTTAACTCTTTTTCCATAGTGAATCTTACAGACCCTGCCTAGGCATACACTTGGCATCAAATTTCCCCTTTTCCATTGGGAAAGCTTGCCAAAAAAATATGAAAATTAATAAAGTCTGTGTGTGTATGTGTGCACGCTAGTGTGCACACTTATTTAGGCATGATTCCTGTTTTGAAGATTCAGTAGATTTTTTTTATTAATACTTTTCACAAGTGTCTCTAAGAACTACAGTTTGAGCCCTGCACAAAGGTGCTGCTCTGCTCAGAGGCTCCTCTGCACCCCCAGCAGGAGCTGTGCCCTGTTCCTGAGCTGTCTTTGACTTTGCTTGCACAGAGGTAGTGGGATCAGATAGTTTCTTTTCCTATCCCCTCTCCTTGCCCAGGGTTTCTCCTAATTAGTGCTCTGAGTTTTTTTCTGCCAGGAAGAAGCTTTTTTGGGGGCCAGTCAGAATTGCTTCAGCAAGGCTGGTACACTCTGTGCTGGGAGGTGCTGGAGCTGTAGAGAGCAGATTGATAGGAATGAGGGGTGCAGCCAGAGCCGGAGAAAGGGAGCACAAATGCTTTAGGAAAGGTTCAAGAAGGTTGGGATCCAGGCAAGCTGCAGAGCAGGAGGCAGAGGTGGGGGCTAACAGAAGGAGGAGGACTCAAGGGGAGGAAGGGAGATTTGCTGGAGGTGAGCATCACAGTGAGAGGGTGAGAAGATGCTCAGTGTGAGCCTGGCTCCTTCCAGAAGAGCTCATTGGCATGTTGCAGAAAAGCCAATGCTGCTGAGACAGAAGCTGAGGGTGAAAGGGAGGGAGCCAGCAGCACTGGGGGGAGGTGAGGGACCAAGCAAGCCATGGCAGTCATCCCCTTGCTGGGTCAGGCTCTGCTCTGCGGCCACAGTGAATATTTCTGGACTTCCTGAGTTTTGCAGGAGGCATTAGCTAACGGATATACCCAGTGGCAATTCCAGGATGAGCCAGCTCCACGTCCTTGTGGAGTGAAGAGTTGGGATGTGAATTGAAACCTCTTGCTGTGCCAGGGAAGTAGAAGTCAGGCTCCCACTCTCCATCCAGGCAGCACCAGAATGGGCTCAAGCAACCGGAAAGCAGCAAAACCAGGGGCAGAAATCTGTTTCTCTGCATTTGCTGCTCATCTGTGGCTCTACCCTGTGGTGAGCTCAGCGAGCTGATGAGTACGGGAAGACCTGACTCTGGCTCAGTTTTTCCTTTGTTCTGCCATTGACAAATATTCGGGGATTGAAGTGAAATACTGTGTTTTTCTCTTCCAAAGAAAAAGAAAAAAAAAACAAGAAACCCCAGAAACCAGAAGGGAAGGGAAGGAGCCCCTTTTGCATGCTGCACCGGCGAACCCTTGTCATCCTGTAGCAGGAGGCCAGCACACATGAATATTCCTGCAATATGCACAAGTGATGAGCCCCATATGCAGGCCTTGGGAGAAATTAAATGTTTTCTACGGCATTTTCCAAAAAGCCTTTCTATCAAAGTGCTTGGTCGGGAGCCAAAAACACCCCAGCTTTCATGGCCCCAGCTGGTTGACACTTTTTTATTATTTTATTTTTAAATGCTGATGAATATTTTCTAATTAAAAAACAAGCCCTCCCCTAAACTGAGTCTTGCCCCAGTGGATGGAGTGGAGCCAGGGATTGGGAGGGGGGTTGGAGGCCACTGGGGACTCCATGGCTGCTCTTGGCTGATGGTTTTCTCTTCCCTCAGTGCTGGAGCTTGCAGGAAGGGTCCTGAAACAAAAGGCACACGTGGTTCACATCTGCCCTGCCATGCCTGGTGGAAGGCAGCCTGCCAGGCAGGGGTGGCACCCTGGTTCCTGCCTGCTGCCTGGCCTCTGAGAGAGGGGAGGAATGAGTGCAGGCTCCAGGCAGGAGATTTGAAGCACACCAACCTCCTGGAGTGGAGATCACTGGGGTGCAGCTAGGCAAGGGGATTTCCAAGTCAAATTTGGCATGGCAAAGGCTGTCCTTTATATACTGGCTGCTTTGCCTGCAAAGGTGAGAAGGAGCAAATCCATGATGTAATTTTAGGGGTGGAAGAGATTTTAGGGGCAGCTGCTGGAGGGAGAGGAAGAAGAGGCAGATGCACAGGATGAGACTTGATGCTGGCACTTGTCTTGAGCACAGGATCAAAAAGTCCTGTTAGTTTTAAGGCATGTGAATGTGGTGCAGATTTGGAGAGGGGCTGACCTATCAGGAGCATAAAAGGGAGATTGGCACTGGTTCTGTGGACTGGAAGGACAGGAGAGCCCAGAGAGCCTGGCTGGTGGGGCAGGGTGATTGTGCAGGGAGTGTGGGGCCAAGCAGGAGAAGTATCAAGCACTCCTCTGCTCACTCCTGGAGTCTGGTAGCATGGCCACCTCCAGAATCACAGCCCCTAGAATTGCCCTAGGATGGATAAAGACCGGGATCTGTGCTCCTTGGATGTGAGTCTTCATAGCAGATCACAGAGGCCACTGCATTCATGTTCCGTGTTTGGCTTTGAGGGCTTACTAGTGGAAAACGTGTCTGGCTGCAGGAATACTGGCAGCAGCTGCCCTCATCTCCAGCCCCGTTTGTGACAGCCACATGGCTTGAGAGTGAGAGCTCACAGAGCAAAGCTCAAGGGATGGAGAAAAAGACTTCTGGGATCTTGCAAAGTGGGGCTTCTCCCAGCTGAGTTGTTTTTCTCCTATATGGCAAGGTTGGCTTCAGACTGCTTCCAGTGTAGGTAGGTAGGAAGGTGATGGCATGTCCACCTTGGATGCTGTATCCCATAAAGAATAGGAAAGAAGAAAATAAATAAGGGAACTGAGCAGTCTGACATCACTAAATCAGTTCTGGGGCTTGGTACCAATGTATGAGTCTTCCCTCCCTTGCAGGGCTGAAAACAAATTGGATTTTAATCTAGCCTCTGCTTTATTGAGTATTCATTTAATTCTGCTGACTTTGCATGGCAAAATCTTCCTCCAAGCATCCATCTTCTTGGCTTTGTTTTTTGGAAAGAGGCTGAGACCCAAATACAGTCCCACACCATGCCTCACCTGCCAGTGGCAACACACAGTGATGCTGGGCTAGCCGGAGCCATGCTTGGAGGGATCCTCATTTCTAAAAGGGTGTTTTGTTTCCCCCATCACTGCCAAGCACACCACCCCACCCCAGCACGGGTCTCAGTGGACAATCACTCCAATCCTCCTCTCTGCCCCGCGGGAGCTGCTTCCCTGATGTCAGACAGGGAATACCCATAACAAGCATGTTAATTTAAGAGCTGTTAAAGCCCAGGGGCAGCGGGAGGTCACAGTCGCACAAACAGATGGTGTTTTGTCCTTTATAATTAAACTGTCGTGTAGTTTTGGGTGTGATACTTTCTTGACTTTCATTTCAGCTGCCTCCACCCAACTCCATTTCTCCCTCCTCATCCTCTGCTTGCCCTCCTCAAACACTGTCTGTGAGGTCTGGGGCATGATCCCAGGGAGGTCGAGGGTGCCCAGGGGTTTCCAGAGGGGCTGCTGAGGACCCCTTGGTCCCACCCCACATGCTCTGCTGGCTCCAGGCTGTGGCAGTCAGAGCCCCTCACAGAGGCAGCAGTTGGAGGCCAGGAGAGGAGCGCCAGCCTGGGGCTTTGGGGTGTCCCCAGCCCTTCTCAGCAATGCTGCTTCTGCCTCTCATGGCTGCTTTTCCCCTTCCACCAGCTGCATCCAGGCAATGCTAAGTTGACAGGAGGCAGGGGAGCAGGGGCCAGTGAGGTCCTGCTGCAAACTGAGGCAGCACTGGTGCCAAGACAGCTGCTGTCACATTGTGAGGCTTGGCTATGAGTAGGGCCACTGTGGGGTCAGAGCAAAAGGAGGTCAGTTCCTAT
>VZTT01044256.1:3722-17011 GCA_013400855.1 Buphagus erythrorhynchus
ATCCACAGGTTTGGAAACATACATGAATTATTAAATTTCCCTTCACCCCCAAACTGGTCACAAATAACAAGAAATCTGAAAAACATGGTTATGCCCAAGAGCTGGTATGTCTCGGTCCAGGACATATCATGTCAAACCGATTTTCCAATTTTCTTCTCTGACAGGGCAACAGGTCATTTCAATGAGGAAGAAATACTGTGTATTTCAATTTTTTTAGAGCTTCTGACACAACATATTCTATTAGGTGAACCAAGGAAGTACAATAATCAGAAAAAGTAATGAAGAATAGAAATGGAATAACCGGGCTTATGGAATTATTAATAGTGGTTTACTATGAAATGGTAAAAGTTACTCACCAAAGTTACAGACTGATTCATAGGTGTGTTCTATTCAATATTTTCATTATTAATCTAAAGAAAGGAAGAGAGAGTGCATTTATTAAATATGTACCTCCCACCAAAATTAGAAATGCCCCATGTACATTGGGGGAGAGGTCTAGAATTTACATGGTCTTGACAAACTGAAAAAAAAAAAATCTGACACTAAAGTGGTAAAGATTAAAAACAGACTTAAGTTCCTTCCTAAGTGAAGCGCAAGGCAGGAATGTCACACCATTACAAACATATAACAAAATTAATGTTATAAATGTTTGTGCCCATTTAAACATATAAACATATGTAAACATATATAACATAAAAACATACAAACCACAGTGTATATGTATGCAAACATACATACACCCAATAAATAACGAGAAAAATCCTTGTGACAACAGTTCTCTAGTCACCTTGGGCAAGGCTTCAGCAAGTATTGTCTCCATGAAACAAATGAAGCTGTCAACTGTGCTTTAGCAAAGACATGGACAAACTGAGGTAGATAATCAGAGATTTAGGAAGCATAACAAAAGAAAGAGCAAAAGAGCAGGGAATGCTTCAATTTGATACTTACAGTAGATAAGTGAAAGGCCAAAGGGCTTACACTTCACTAACACACCAGTTTAGAGACTGAGAAAAATCTCTGGTACTAAGAAAGAAACAGTAAAATTAATTGCCTGGGGTAGCCATGGCATAGTTATCACTGGAGGATTTTATAAACAATTATACAAACATTTGTCAGGAGGTACACAGCTGTAATTTATTCTTCCTTGAGGGTCTCCCTGATTCCTTTTTCCAAGATTCTGCCATCCAGAAGAGTCATTAATTTAACAGATAAAGTACTCACACAAAATAAAGGTATTCTGGTATAAACTTTTTGCTCCTACCTAAAAAAATAAATATTTAACAAGCACTTTTGCCCCTGACTTGAATGCTGATCATCTCATTTGACACAGATGCTCCAACTCCTGAATTACCATTGCAATGGAAATCTCAAGTGTTCTCTCATTTATTTACCTACAGGAAATTTCTGCTTCTAAAAGACAACAGACTGATATNTTCTTGGACTTAACACACTAACTTTGATATAGCTACACATAGGTGGGACAAATCCCCAAATTCAAAAACTGCTTACCTATGTTACCTTGCAAAATTAGGAGTGTCACAATCTGGCCTTTAACATTTTTAGCTTCCATTTCAGCTCTCATCCAACAGAGATGACAGCTTGGCGCCTTATTTTATGCATATTCTGATTGTATTAACTATTTTTAGCTGTCTTTTTTAACTGAAGTGTGTGAGTAAGCACATTTTGCCAAACTGCAAAAGTTCAGCAATGCTTTTAAAGGCATAAGCTCCTTTGAGGTTTAATGCAGTCTTTTCCCAAGTAATATGATTTCAATCCAAACTCCCAAATATCATCATTTCACTTTGTGTTCTCAAGGCAACAAAGCAGATAAAAAAGATTTTAAAAACTAACCCAAACCCCTCATTACTTCAAACAAGCCTCCTCCATTATTAATGTGATGTAAAATTTTTCCCTGATCACCATATTCTGAGCATACCTAGCAATGACATTCCACCCTTTAGCAAAGTGCACATGGCTTTGAATGGAAACAGCTTAGAGGCTTCCATTATTTTAAGTTCTCTGGGAATGACAGCATTGCAAGTTATGTAATGTTTGCTGTGTGCAGGCCACGCCTTGCTGTTCTGCAGAAATGGCCAGGCTGGATCCTGCAGATGAATTCCTGAGGCCAAACGCTGCAATTCCCAGAACAGGTTGCTCCTCCTCCCTGCTGCAAAGTGGATGCCATGAACAGGCTTGTTGAGGGAGAACATATGGAGGCTGATAGAGGGAAGAGAATGGGATTATTCCAAAGTGATGAGGAAAAGCAAATCCAGCACATAAAGTGACTTATGCTAATGAAACCACTAAAATGTAATCACTGCCTGGGCAGGGGGTTTAGTAAGGAATGGTGAAGGGAACAACTCGTGGCAGTGCCAGATCAGTGGTAATATGGGAACACCAAATGTCAATCCACTAAAAATCCTATACTATAGAATTTTACTATAGTAATTCTACAAGAGAAAATCATTAAGTGAATACAGAAAAAACCTCACTAATTCTTTAAAACTGGTTTTTTTAAAGGAGAATTTAGACAGATTCAAATATGAAAACAATCATAATTTTATCTTGAGGTTCTCTGTTTGGCAGTCTAAGTCAGAAAATTAATGGGAGTCTTGCAAAAATGGTTCTGCAGTTCAATCAGTCCTGAGATAAACTTTTAGATACAACTAAGACATAGAACTATCTTCCTTGAAAATATTAAACAAAATAAAATTCCCTTCTGTAAAACTATAAACATTTTAAATATATTGCAGGATGATTTTTTTTCATGTTTCATATTGTGATGAAAACAATTGTAGAAACTTGAGGTAGTTTTCAAAGTAACTTCTTACTGATTAATCTTACAAATATACTGTCATCTACATATGCTGTAAATAGCTGCAGCCAGCAGAAAGAATGCTATTGTACAATATATATAACTCAAAGTAGCATCTTAATTAATTGGGTATCTCTTTTCACCATATATACGATCAGAATTTAAAATTATATGCTTTGTTTTTTTATCTAAAATTCGATAATGGTAAATCATATAATATAGAAAATATATAATTTATGCAGGCATGCAACACAAAGACAATTAGAAACACCCTAGTTTGATTTCACACAGCATAATTTTGCCTCCCTAGGCAGTGATTACTTTTTGTGGTTTCATTAGCTTCAGTCATAAGAGTTGATTAGGAATTTTAGATTATTCTTCTAAAAATAAACTTCTCTTAAGCAGAAGTACTTTTTTATTACCCTTCACATCTCTGGGCATCAAGAAG
This sequence comes from Buphagus erythrorhynchus, assembly GCA_013400855.1. Lineage (NCBI taxonomy): Eukaryota > Metazoa > Chordata > Aves > Passeriformes > Sturnidae > Buphagus > Buphagus erythrorhynchus. The sequence continues at coordinate 6,986 of VZTT01044256.1, forward strand.
CTCATGATATTATTGAAATATTGTTGAAAGAGCTGAAGCTTCTGGGTTCTTAAACATTTTGTTGTTCCTTAGTTATATTTTTTTACCTCCAAAAGCATTTTTACTGACACAATTCACTGCTTTGCCTGATCAGTGACATAGACTATGCTATGCCCTGTCAACAGGACACAGTCAGTGGCCACAGCCACTGGGTCAGTTACGATGTGCTACAGCAGCACTGTGACTGTTCTCCAGTCACAGTGAATGTTCTCCAGTGTGAATGTTCTCCAGGCTCTGGCCTTATGCCTGTGTACGTCTTCATTGCAGAAATACAGTAAAATAATTCCAGTTTGCCTCTGCTCAGTCATGTTCTATCCCTGTACACAGAGCACCTATGGAGAGGCACAGGAGCCAAACCAGACTGGAAGGGCCAGCCTGTGCTCGCTGACCTTCTACAGGGGATAGCACCAGACACTGAAATTCCTCATGGTGTTTTCTGGCCCAGGTAAATAGTATTGTGTTTCCAATAAAAATGCTACTCCAACAGTATTTGAGGTTATAAATAAAAGAATCTGAATATATCCTACAGCATTAACACAAAGAGAAAGTCTTTATTTGCTGTAATGACACAGCTCTGATCAGCATTTTAACATCTCACGGCTGTGAAGTCCTTTACATAAAAGGGCATCATTTCAAGCAAACGTGTGCAGAAAACTCTTCAATTTATGTTACTGTCTGCTAAAATACTGCTGTAGAAAAATTCTTCATCTTCCTGGATATTCTTTATGACATTATTCTTTCATTATCTCAGATGTAAACATTAAAGAAAGGACTGATTAATTAGAAAGCCTTTTGCACTGACACCTGATGTCTAGAAAAAATAGTATTTGTTCTTTAGAAGGTCTGAGAATGGATGAAAGAAGTAATTTGAATTAACTGCAGATAGTTCACATTAGTGAATAATTAATTTTGTTCATATTTTGTCCTAGATTTCATTAGGCAACAACTGTAAACATGTCTGTGCAAGTGAAAGAATGTCAGAATTCACTTTAGATTACAATTCCTCAGGAAAAAAATAATGCAACAGCAAGCATAATCAGCAAGCAAAACCAGAAAGAAGAAACTTATTGAGAATTCAAAGCATTATTTTGTAGCTGTTTAAATAACTTCCACTGGAAGTTAAGAGAATATGACCCTCATTTCTGAAGGTAATCTAAGACCCATGGGAATTCCAAACAGCAAAGGCAATATTATGGTGATTTAACCTGATAGCTATGATAACGAAATAACAGGAGTAATAGTCTTAAAACACAGGATAGCACTACATTTTGGTTATTTATGTATTTTTACTTTTCATGTTTAATGTAAGAATTTATAATAGCAAGATATTTCTGCACTTGTGGAGATTTTTTTTACATTTTCTTATTTATGTGCAGAGAGTAAAATTTTGTCTAATAAAAATTACATAATATTGCATAGAATATTTGTAATAAACATACTTTATCTTGAAGACAGGCACTATGAGAGATGCATTCTGATTGTGACGAGAACTGAAAATGAGGATGCCAGGACATATCTTGTGGGAAAAATGTGATTAATATGTATCCTACCCAAGCATTAATTGGGTGAGTGATAGTTGGGATATAGCACTACTGATAACTCAGATTTAATTCCAAATTGTCTGGCTGCTGACAACACTAGCTGCTGACAACACTAGCAACAGTGCCTGCCCTCATTTAGCTGCCATCCTCAGCAATCACCTTAACGTGTAAATTAGACAGATGAAGCCTTGCACTGTGCAAGTTTGTTTAACTGATCGTCTTGTGTGGAGATGGGGATGAAGGACGAAGGAGGAGTTGTATTGTTGCTTACACCAATGAGGAGGTAGAGCAAGAGTGGTAAAGCATTTACTAATCAATCATTGTATAAAACTAAGTGCTGTAAAATTTTCCTGGGATAAATGCAAAGGATTTGCTTCACTTGAGCTCAGAGGATGCAATTAAAGTCACTGGGGTAGACTTAGGCTTATATTCAAACATTTTCTGGCTCAAGGCCTCTCGATCATTTTTATGGATGCCTTGGGCTTCCACATCCTGAAGAAGAGGTTTCTACAGATTACCTTGTCTTACACCAGCCATCCAAACAAACATTTTTGCTAGTGTTTTTAAATGCCTGTTAAGATTCAGTACAGTATTGACTAGACTCAGTTTCAGACCTGGAATTCTGCTTCTCGTTGATTTGAAAGAATTGTGTTCTAAAAGTCTCAGACATCTACTACATATGAAAACACTGAAAGCTGCAAAACAGAACTTACTTAAAAGCTGCTCATTCATTAACAATTGCATTAAAAAAGCAGATTTTTTTCCACCAAAAATAAAAATAGACTAACCCAAAGAAAGATAAGCAAGAAAATTTACTTTGAAAGAAGGTTATTCTTACAAATCTGAAGGACGGGGGAAGTTCTGCAGATTCCTGCAGATATATGGAAATTATTTAAAAGAACTACAATGTCTTCTTGAAGGATAATTATATTGACATTGGAACAGCAAATGTAGCTTTCTGTGCCTACACAATATCTGTCTCAGGCACTGAAATAACCATACTGAAAACAACAGAATGCATCTGCCTTCAGAAATAAAATTAAAACCAAACTATTTATAATATTGTCTACTTTATCTAATGTGATTTCAAGTTACTTGATCTTCATTTCACTGTGGTTTCAGTACAATTATGCAGATCTTATATTCTAATGAAATAAACCACTTAACAGCTGTTAACAATGGCATTTCAGTTTTCTCAGCACAACAGATTAAAAAAAAAAAAGGTAATTAGGGTGATGTATTAGAAAACTGATTTTAGTGAAAATAGAGATACTTTTTAAATGCCACCATAATTTATTATGCCAAGTAAGGTTTGGAATTAGTAAAATGACACTACTTCCAATGAAATCTGGTATAAGACTTTAACAGTCTTTATTTAAGCCACACGAGAAAGACAGAAGGTGGAGTACACCAGAAGATTAAATCAGATATAAATGCAGCCTTACAGTTTGCAAGGAGACACTGTGAGAAACTGGGCTGCAAAGCCACTCTATTACTGTGAATCATTTTGACCTGGTCTAGGGGAGACTAAATCTCTTACTCAATGAAAAATTTTTGACATAACTCTCGGAATTTACACAAATCTCCCCAAACTTCAGCCAGTCATATTATGCCAACAAAAAGGAGAAAGTTCTCAGATTTGTATGCTTGTTTTAATGATGCTGCTGTGATATAAATTGGTTTAATTTTTCTTGAGCTGAACCTTAAGAGGGGCAGTACAAATTCTTTTGTGGGGAAGTCCTCAGAATTGAATTAATCCGCTCATTTAAATGTCTTGCAAATATTTAAGGAAAATACATTGCTTAATGTACAGGAAGGTGTTAAAAAAAGTGTTGATAGCAAATGTGCTTTCCACTCTGCAGTTAATTTTTCAATTCTTTCTGCAGACTACAGTTTCTGCCTAATGGGATTCAAGAAAATTGCCAACAACTGTACTAGATTTCAAGAGTAAGCCTCTAACAGATGCAGGGCCACAACTACATACATACACTCATATACATATATATGTGCAAACAATTTTATCTATCTCTAGATACACTTAAGTTATTTGGATTTTTTAAAAAGGACATCTGGCCTGGAAAAACAAAACATTCTAACTGTCAATGTTCTTGATCACATTTTTCAGAATACATAGTTTTCACATCAAAATAAATAGGTTTGGATGAATTTTTTTTGCATATTTTCCTTTAATTTCTAACTAGCTGTGCATTTGTCATAGCTGACTTTGGCATTAGTTATTCTTTTTTAATCATACTACCTTTATTTGGTATATTTGTCATTATTACTTGAGTTTTTTTTCAGCTTTCAGAATATTTTGTTCACATCATTCCATGAAATGCAAATTATTTTTATGGCTTTGTCTTTGCATCAGTATAGACTTATGATACATACTGACTTTCATTGATATAAGACGCTATTTTTTACGAAGAGATGAAGATTTTTTGTGATGATTCTAATTCTTCATCCATGATTCTTTTGTAGGCCATTTTGTGTTCTTCATGATGCCATTTCACCTTTCTCTCTTCATAAACACTGATGCTGAGATCCAATTGAGAGTGAAAATTCCTATATAGTTAATTCCAGTGAGTTACTTTTGATTGAATTTTGGACTTCAACATAATCAATGAGAAAATGAACTGCATTTCAGCTGGGACTTCCAGACAAATTCAAAGGAATTAGGTACTCAAATATTACTCAGTATTATGACTCTTTTGTCAGCACAGTGTCTTATCACTCTCTGTACTTTGATCCTCGCCCAGATGACATTCAGATGACCTGTAAAGATTTGCAGAGATTTCAGTCAATCATGAGAGGCCTGAGAGAGTGTCACACCCACTGCTGCAGCACTGTGCCTCTCATTGACAGGGCCTGCAGGACAGGCACCAACGCTGGCAGCTTGGGAGGCACCACAGGAGGCAAGGCTTGACCTCTCAAAACTACCAGCAAATTCGCCAGCCAGATAAATCTGACTGCAAATCATCCCCGAGTTTCCTTAGCTGAATTTCACTGAACGATTTCTCCCGTGGCTGTTAAGCAGCGAATTGATTAATGAGCAAGCCCCTTGTGCTTCAGAGATGTCAGACCTGCACAGCTCTTTGAAACTGCAGCCCAGTTGCTATGGCTACAACCAGCTCCCATAGGATGGCTGCATTTAGCTGGCACATCACAAACACCCAGAATACTAATGAAATGGAAGAGTCCATCTATCTTCACTGCAATTCAAAGGTGCACTTTACAAATCTAAAACATTTGTACTTAGTCAACTGCAAGTACAATTATCTTATTTCTCAATTATTAAAAAAAGAAAAAGCAAAACCAACAATCCTACTGTCTTTGCAGAAACCTTTTCTCTCTCTTTGTCCCATAACTAGATTTCATTTTTATGCAATGTTTTTTAATAAACAGTTCAAATTTTGTGGCTTAACATAAATAAGTATCCATTTTCCTAAAATTATAATTAAGCAAACAAAGGTAATAAGGATTTCACATTAGCTATATGTCTATTTCCTGTGGGGTCAGAAAATAAAAACTGGATTTAAACCGACTTTTCTTCTTTTGACTGAAGCATCACTGGCCTTTGCAATACAGTTTACAGAATCTCATGTTGCTGAAATTTTGACAGCCACTTAATAATTATCTAACAAAAAAATCTTCCACTGTGATTTAATTCTGATCTCAGGCCATAAAGTGAGGCATTGCCAGTGCATATGGTGCCTCCACAGATATAATGCAGGACTAATTGAATCCTAATCCATTTTCATGAGATGGCACATTAAACAATTCTCATAATAGGTACTCTTCCTGTTAAAGGACCCCTTATGTTCATACAACATCCTTAGACAGGTGAGATTCATGAACACCCAGTGATTAAACCACCTTACCAGTAAATCCAAAAAGCCTGTGAGACTTACACTAAATTATGGAAGTGGTCAAGTACCCATTTCCATGTCAGATTTTTTTTTATGCATATTCCCAGACGTTTCTCTTTTACTTGGTTTTCACACATGTAGAAATCATTGCGGCATTTCTCACAGTTTATATATCAGGACTGCAGTGGAAAACATAATCTGAAAACATAGTTTTAGCCATATAAAATTTTAAATACCTCCAGATCACATATATAACTGATCACTGGAAGAGAAGCTTCCATCACTTTCCATTCACTTAACATTGGATCAGATTTTCAACCACTGATAACAACTTCTTAGTTATACATGGAAAAAAAGGGTCTCCTCATTAAAACAGAGAGATTGTTGACAGAAAGATGAATCGTAGTCTCCTGTGTGTTTTTTAAAACACCACATGCATAAGGGAGACTTCAGGAAGCTTGTGCAACATCTTGAGTAACCTCCATTTAGATTTACAGTCTGTATTGATTAATATGTACCGATAGAAACCATGCACTGTATAAAGAGAGGTATCTGGAGAAGGCAGAAGTTATGTTTTGAAGTATTTTCTACTCTGTCTGTTTTCATGAAGAGTTGAATGAATTTGTTCTAAATTGATAATGCGATGGTTGGCTCTCACAATTAAGGGATGAATATTATGTGTATGTTAAGAGAAGTTTTATTGATGTACAGTTATGTTATTGTGATTTGTTGTTTAGACATCCTCTGTTCTCCCCACAGTCCCCTTCACCCCCTGTGTGGTTGCCAAGGGACAGCCTTGGTAGTCGGGACATGTGGAGGGAGGGCGTGTACCTGTGCCCCTTGCATGGGGCCCTTGGGAATAGGGCAGGCTGGTTGCTAAGGGGCGTGGCATGACAACACCTGACCTCCAATCAAGTTGAAAGAAAGTGATCTCCACCAATGGACAGTGAGGAAGAGTTGACTGACAGACTGTGGGAGGGGCCAGGGTTGCCGAATGCAACCCCCAGGGGTATAAAAGGCAGAGCAGCCATTTTGTAGATGAGCACATGGCGGCTGATCATACGCTCCCAGTGCGCTGTCCCTTTTTCCTTATTCAGTCCTTTTGTTGTATTTTGTTAAGGTTTAATAAACCTTTGAAATTTTAAAAGTGAGCAGTGTTTCTCACAAATTGATTATACTGAATTGTTGAGGGAAGCAGAAAAATGTAGAGCTAGAAAAAACGGTGACCTGTAAATAATCTATCACATAGGCAGCTTCTGAAGAAAGAGGCTTTACAGTTTGATATTTGTCAAAATCCACTGTGCAAAGATTATTAAAGTGCATAATCCTAAAATCTCTTAGCAACTAACAAAGCAGTGTTCATGATTGCTAGTATCACCCCCAAATACTACAAATGCTGTGTGGAGGATATATTTCAAATAATAAATAATGCTTAAACTTGGCTAAAGACATCAATGAAGGTGTATAGCAAGAGAAGCACAAAGTCAATAGACTTTGAGCTATAAGATGGGTGTGGTGAGGTGGAGGGTGGAGGGTAAATGTAGCAGGTAAAGAAAACTCCCTGTAGATATGCAGGATCTTCTGAATGTGTCTATGTTTAAGAATTTTTCACAGTCTGACTTCACAGAGCTCAGCAAGGGAATGGAATATTTGGTTTTGCTGATAAATAAAAGCTCTTTTGGCTTTTCTTACCAAGGTGCACATATAGTGAAACTACTGGAAGCCTTCCTCTAAATTCAATTAAGAACAGACAGCTGATTTAAAGCTAATAATTTTTTAAACACCTGTCCATTTTAACAAAATATTTGTATTCCTTTTTTGTTTTATCCAAACTGATGAGTACCATAAACAATAATCTAACTTCTTATCACACAGTCTCTGGCGCAGTGACAGCTGCTGTGGCATTTTCCCAGTAGCACTGCAGATGCCTCTACATTTTAACTGCTCTTGAGGAGCTTGGTGACAAACTTTAGGGGGAAAAGCAATGGATAAAAACTCATATTCCTACCAAGAAATGTGGTTTTCCTGCAAGTCTCTTTTAGCTCTTCTCAAAGGCAGTCAGTGATACTAATCTGCCCAAGTCAAATTAAGTGAATGAAACAGTTTTAGTAGATATTTTGAGTTAATTCAGGTGGATGCAGAGAAAAGTGTCCTTTCCAACTTATTTTATTCTATTATCTTGTTGTACAGACAGACATAACCAAGGTTGCCCTCTCAATCCAAAAGCGCAAGCCCACACCTCAGGACAGTATCATTCCAAATAGCTTCTCAGGAACCAGAACCACAAGGCCTCATCTCTGGGGAATTTACTACAAGGAACAGTGAGCAATCAGAAATAATTCCACAACAATTCCTGTAGCTGACTCTTTTAGAGGTTGTGCATAGACATGTAAGCATATAACATTCCTTATTTTGTAGATCTCATATACTTCTTTCATGATCCAGTAAATAAAGGTCTCAGAAATGCCTCTGCCCAGATTAAGGTGCAAGTGAGACCATATGTCAGTGACAATACAATGGATTTATTTGATAGTACATATGAGAAAGAGAAAGAGAAAGAGAGAGAGAAGGAGAGAGAGCCAGAAAGAAAGAAAAATAGAAAATAGGTGGAGGGACAAAAAGACAGTGACAGAATAAAGAAAATATCACCACTCCGTGGATCCCAACAATGCTCCGTTGATCCTCTCCAGCTGGTCTTCTTGGTGGTGAAGGTGCTCCTAAAAAGCACAGAATCCAATATGTGCTCAGGCCAGGTGGGAATGCCCAGGTACCTCCTGTCAAGTGAAGGGGAGGGAGGGAGGGAGGGGGGGAGGGAGAGGGTTTGCAATTGTCTCTTAAAACAGACTCTGGGTTTGTGGCATCACATGCAGTCCTGTAGTGCAAGGCCTCAGGTATGACTCCGGGGGGCACTTCTAGGGGTCTTTGATGGATTATGACATCCCCTCAGCTGCCTCTCATGTGAACATCCTGTGGATGTGGCCTGTGGGGTTGGGGGGTCTCACAGCTGGGCCAGTTTGTGTAAGAGAGGATGGATGTTCACTGCCTTTGACCAGAGGTTACACCTGAAACCTCCACCCCCCCTCATTTTGGGGGGAGTAAACCTGGCCTCTGCAGACTGTGGTCTCCCCCACCCCAAACTAAGACAGGGAAGAATCTCTGCTGTGTTTGGCTTTCTTGTGGATGCATTCCTCTCCCTCAGCCATGTTTGTTTTTCCCTAGCTCAGATGACTGAACAATAGCATTATCTAGGTGGCTTAATTTACAGTCCAAAGTTCCAGTCAGGTATCTTCAGGGAGGCTTCTCTGGTTATAGCTTCTTTATACAGTTTTTGTTATAATGGGCAGAACTCTCTTATATCAATGTTTGAGGCATGAACTATTTCAGTCTCTGACAACTTCTCTACAAAATAATTAACAAGTGAAAAGTTTCCAGCAATCTATATTATATTCTTATGCAATAAAAATTCTTCTTTATTGAAACTGATATAAAGCTTGCAGGTCAAATAAGATATCACACAGAAATCTTGTGGAGTTTAATACATGATAAGCACTTGAAAGTTTTACATAAATCATGCCAGATTTTTAACTTCTTCACTATTTCACTGTCATTTAGAGTAATTTGCAGTTGGTGATTTACAGAGCAGAAATATTCATAGTGGCTTTGTGGTACTGAACAGTTTCTACTGTGCAATTTTCCTATAAATAATAATTTTTCATCTGTCTCATGCAAGCATGACAATGCAGCAAGGCATAGTGGCATATTTCTAACATGATCTATTCCCAAAAGTAAGTCAATATTCTTTGGATGATATTCCCTAAAACCAGATAGATTGCACATTTGTTAGAAATTTATTTACAGTGGCTTTTCAATGTGATCTTAGAGGCCCAAAGAGGACACCTGAACCTTGCCATATCAGAGAGAGCAAGGAACATCATGGAGCATCTGCTACAACATACAGGCCTGTTTTGTGCAACACATAATACAGCGTGTTCCTTAGTAAAACTGGAGCTTGGCTTTAGTGCTAAAGAGGAAAATAAAATTACATGTAGTTACTCAAATAAACAACCCAGAAGCTGTTCTGTTTCACTAAGGATCTTACAATATGGCTTTTCTCTAAGTGTTGAAAAACTAGTTTAAAAATTTTTGTATAACTTTAGCCAAGTTTGTTCACCTTTGTCCCGGGGAAAAGAACTGAAGCTTTTTTTCAGGGCATTGTTTATCTAGGTAAGGCCTGACAGACTTCACATACCAGCAGACTGGGAGAAGCCCAAAGAAAGATAAAAGGCCATCAACAGTACATCAACAGAACATCAACAGAACATCAGTGGCCATTTATGAATATCTACCCCAGACTCTGCCTCTGGCAGAGTTGGAGAAATCTCCTTCGGAAATTATTGGGGTTCGAGGGCAGTCCCTGATAATCCTTTTGTAGGGTTGGGTTCGCAGATATTAAGGCATTTGTGGTGAAATAAAAGAAGAGCGGTTCAACGACCTTAGCGTAGCAACAAAAAATACTTTAATAATGGTAAAAGTAAAAGCAGGACAAGGCCCAAAAACTCAAATGCAACAACCGAGGG
>VZTT01044259.1:0-10698 GCA_013400855.1 Buphagus erythrorhynchus
TCTTATTCTCTTATTCTCTTATTTGGGGTTTCACTATGAAACAAAAGTTACTAGTGAAAGTGGGCTTTCTTGATAACAAAACTAAAGGCTACATATTATTCACAAAAGCAAATACAAAGGACCATTAAAACATAAATAAATAAAAAAAAAGGTGTGGGAAAGAGCATTCAAAAGTGGAGTCATTGCCAGGCAATGGCCAGAGACTAACCTAATTCTATGGAATCCTTTATCTGTGATTCTTTACCTGCTTTGGATGTGATTCTGTTAAGGCAAAACAATTACTTGGACCATTCATTTCATTGTAGATTCTAAAAGGATTTTCTCAAACAACAGATTTCTCTTGCCAACTCTATTTGGTAAAACAGGGTAAGTGAAATCAAATGGCTTTCTTGCAAGTCACAAATATGTGACAATATATTCATAGACTAAAGCAGGCAAACTTTACTCTCAACCTCCTTTCTTAAAATAAGTTTTGGGCTTACGCTATTTGGTCTTGCAACATTTTAGGAACATTAGGAGAACCATTTTCATACAACTTTGTTTCTTGGATAAGAAGACACATTTAATTTTCATCCAACCCAATTCAGCAGCAGCTAGGGCAGAAAAAAATCTTGTATTCCAGAGGGCTTCCCACTTGCTTCAGCCTCATCATTTTTCCTCCAACTGGCCTCCAAGCCCCTGCTGACAATGCTGGCTTTGCTCATGCTGAAAACTAGTGCAGGGCAGGGGATGCTTGATGGGTGTATAGAATTAAAAACCTCTTTTCCCGTAAAATGTTTTTTCAAATAGTGTTGTTCCCATCTGTGTAACAGTTTTTACTCCACATGTTTAGAAGTAAATCTAGAAAGACTTTGTAACTAGGCTTAAATATCCATTAATTAACTATAACTATAACTAGACTTAAATATCCACCTTAATTATTGCATGATTAAAACAACAATGGTAGGCTTTTTTGACTAATCAAAGAAAAATGAACTCTTAACTGAACATTTCAAAAATGTTTCATATCTATCAGCAAATAAAAAACACTTGAATTTTTATTGCAGTATTTACTTGTGTTACTGAGAGTCTTTAAGGCATCAATGAATATAACAAAACCATTTATTAACAGTGTGTTTGCTCTCACTAGGATTGAAATGTGCACAGGAAAACAGAAAATGTTCTCTGGGATGTCTTAATAAAAACATATGTAAATAATTTGGAAAACGAGAACAGCAGCATATAACAGCAGCAAACAGCAGCAAGCCAAAATTGTTGCTGGTGGGTTTTCCCCTAGTTAAATACACAGGTGAAAATTCCCCTTTAGGACAGTGCATGCAGAGCATGCACGGTTTCTGGAAGAAAATTATTGTACAGGCTGGCTTCCAAAAATACTGTGGCTATAATAAAAAATTAGATAGCAAGTATGTAAGAATAATGAGATTCATTTGATAATTGTATGAATGCAAGATAAATATTATCCTTTTAATTTGTGCTCTGAGCACTGAGGATGCAGTTTTATGAATAGCTTTCCAGTAGCACCTGGATCTATGCAGTGACTTCTCTGAGGTTGCTGGATAATTTGCCAGACTATATTTCAAGTAGATTAAACCCCCAGCCCTGCTCATCAGCCACCCACAGTAAAGTGTTTATACAGGGAAAAACATAAGGGGAGAGAAAGTAAATAAAGGTGAAAAGACAGATTTTCTACCAGTATAAAGTACAGATTCTCTTTCCTTTCTTATTTTTCTTAGAGATGCTCAGATTCTTGTAAAATCACATTCTTTTTAGTGCTGGTGAGCTAAAAAATCACAGCAAAGGAACCAGACTTGCAATAACAACATGAGCAGGTGTGGCATTGAAGTGTTTAGATTGCTTACCTGACAATCTCTTATAAAAATGCAATTTAACTCTAGAAAGACATACCAGCTAATGCAGCCTTATGGTAACCTATTGTATGGTTCAGATAATCCATTTGAAATGTGAAGTGATAGATGAGACCGCCATTTGTCACATCTTCCCTTGCAGATATGAGAAGAAAGAAATAAAACTCACCATTATTCACCAGGACATGGAGTGGACAATTCTTTGCTCTAAACTGCTGCACAAATTGCCGTATAGACTTCATAGAAGCCAAATCACAGTATAAAAACTCCACTGGGAGAGAAGAGGAGATAAAAACAGAGTTAAGTCAGTTGCAATGATATAAAAACACATAGATATCAACAAGGATTCCTGTGATAACATCACTAGTAAAGTAAAAGTTTTAAAAAGAAAACAAACTTCATAATGATGGGTGAAGCTGGTCTCAGATTCTTTGTTTCTCCTTCCTCCCTTCATTTCTATTTTTGAACTATTGATTCTTTACAGAGTGAATATGGGGAAAGGAGGTGAAGGAGAGCATCAAAGGAAGCAAATATGCACCAGTCCTACTATTCTTACTACTGCTGCCATTTAGGAAGAGGAGCTGCAGTGCTGCAGCACTGAGATGATCAGGACATGGCAACTGGAAATCAAATGGGGAGAGGAGAAGGCACATCAGACACAGCAAGGTTTCCCTGTGTTTCTGATGCAAATATGCTTCCCTTTGGATTTTCCCAGATAATCTGCTGAGTGCCTGTAGTTTGAATAGTTTATAAAACAAAGCTTTAATGTCAGTAGGAGAGATGAGCAGCAGCACACCCTGAACACAGCAACTCCACTGATCACTAAAAACAAATAGAGCATCATACAAGTAATGCTGTGGCTCCTGTGGGCATCCAGGGACATTTGGTGTCCAGGTCACCTGGGAGCAACAACCACCACGAAAATGCCATTTAAAAAAGTCATACCCACAGAGTCCCTTGTCTTTGGCAATGGCAGTGTGATTTGAGAGGAACATACTTCCCATTAATATAGTGGGTGGCATCCTGCCTACACTGCTGATGCCAGTCAAGGGGTAGGGGGCTGGCAATCTGACTGCACCAATGAGATTGCTCAAGGGGCAGGGTGTCAGTGGCCCAAAATAATGGGCCACTTAATACCATTATGTCTTTATTTCCAATAAAACACATGTCAAACAAGCGTCCTTTCATTCAAAGCATTACTCAGCCATTGACCTGCACTAGAATGCTACAAAATTAATTAGTCAAAATAAAAAATACTACTTTAATTCCCCAGAAGCTTTAAACCTATCAAGTCTTAAAATTCTGCTGCAGTTGTTCAGCTTTCAACCCCAGGCTCTCACAGCACTGCCTCATCGATTGCCTTGCCTTGCATGAAGCTATGGCCAGAGTTATGAAGTGAAAAAAAGTAGTGCCCCCTGCCAACAGCAGTAGCTGTCCCCACACAAACAATCCAAATTCTTTAGAAGCTCTGCAAAGGGGAAAAAGAAAGAAAATTATAACCTTGTCAAACTGTTTTAGCCTTTAAAAAAAGTATATATTGCATGCCAGACTTTTGGTTTGTTTCAGCATTAGCTATGTTTTAAGGAAGAAAATATGATGCTCTACCACAGATACTAGTCTCTCTTCTGGTTTCCTTCTTGTCACTGTGGGAACCCAAGTCAGCCAACTGTTGTCAACTCCACCCTGCCACGACACTAGGGCTCTGAGGTGGATTTGCGTGAACCTCCTCCATTTAAGTGAATTTCCCAAGGAAGAGCAAAAGGTGTTTCAAACTGAGAAAGTCAAACAATACTGAGCAATCTTCTGTGACTAGATCCATCAGAGACAAAGGCAAAGTCTGTACAAAACATCTCCCCTTGCTCACTGTGTCCTTGCAGGGTGAGCCCTTACTGTCCTGCTTTGTTTCAATGAGCTCCCAGATTTCCCAGGCTGTGGCAACCTCTGCACAGATGCTCAGCCTCCAGGATGGTTTTGGCCACCACATCAAAGGACTGGGGTTTCAGAGGCTCACCTGTTTTCTCCCTTCCCTGCTGCCCTCCCTCCTCCTGGCCCCAGGGCTGCTGCCCTGTGCTCCACAGGAAGGAGCAGCCACCCCCTTCCTTGCACATGGGTTCCCTCACCTCTTCTTATGAAAGAATCAGCCTTTGAAAGAAGAGTAAATTAAAGAGATACAGTTCTTCAAAAATGCCTTTCTGATAGGAGGATTAAACTATTGGATAAGTAGGCTCCAGTACAGGCTGTAATAAGAGACTTTTACTCTCTTCCCTGGTCCGTCAGGGATGTTCATCCTGTCCCTGCCAGGGCTCTGAGCTATAATGCCTCTTTATAGCATGTCAGTACAATAAGATATTAGGAAGGTCTGCAGGCACAACAGCAAGATAAATAAAAAGATATTCACAATTGTTCTTTAATTCCTTTCCAGGAGAACAGATTCTTTAGCTTCCTTAGTATGAGGCTTTAATAATCCTTATATATTTGGAACCTAGACAGTATTAGTCCTTTGAAATGGTCTTAGTGAATGTATATAAATTATTCAGTAGTCTTTTCCAATGAAAACAAAAAACAAGAATGCTTAGATTCCAGTTATAAGATAGTGTAAATACATTTTTCCAAACTGGCTCTAAAGTAATACCATTTCAACACCGTCCCATGAATAGAAGTGGACAATTTCTTAATCTCTCTGCAGACCCTTAGGCACTCAGCAATTATCTTTAATTTCACTGAAGCCCTGCACCTGGAGATGGTAAGGAAATGTAGAAGTTATTAACTTCTGTCCATGAAGAGAGTTGCTCAGGCCATTTCTCCTGTGATCTAGCCACTCTATAAAACCACATGAATGGCATTGTAATTGCTCAGATATCCAAAACCTGGTCATAATAAACTATTAATAATTAGTGCAACAATGAGTGAAGACCTAGATGAAGGTTTATGCTGACTCTGCTGTTGTTCTACTTCATTAGGCAGCTCCTCAAGGAAAGAGATTAGGGAAAGCATGATCCGCTTCTTAGGAGGCAGCACACTGCCAGTGGAGGAGTCACTTTCAATACAAAAATATTTATCTTGGTACAGGAGGCATTAGGCCTTCATTAGCTGTGGTATTTTGTGGCAAGTGCTGGCACCAACCACTTCTTCATCACCAGTGAAGAATCTGACAATGTTATTGACTTGATTGCTGTTAGATATGCAAGAAAAGCAGACATCTGAGGACATCCACTAAGCTAAATTTTCATCTCTTCCCTTATCTGACCTTGCATTGTCAACAAGAATGGTGGTTGGATAATGTGTGCCAAGGCTTTTTCGCCTGACCAACACAGTCTCATCCTTCCTGATAATTAACTTTTTGCTGCAGCTGTCTGATCTCCCTTCCCTTAATTTTGCAGCACTGCATAACAAATTCTGTCCTTCATTATGACTGTACAGTGCCCAGACTAATGGCACACTAGGCCAAAGCTATCATTACTAAACTTATTTACTTGTTTACTTGGGAAGCATGTCATCATACTCAGTATTTGTAAAGCACTAGCCATCAAAAGATCGGAACATGCTTTGGAAAGGAAAACAAACCAACAAATCAACACCCAAACTTTTCTTTCTGCTCACAGGGCAGAAACACTGGTGGCCAGAGCCTTCATTGGTGCTCACTCGTGCGTGGCAGCTCTTTGCCAGGGATGAGGATTCCCTGGCGCAGCTGACCAAGGCACCATTCCCCACGAGAAACTGCCAAAAAGTGGCTCCAAAGATGCCTTAGTTTCAGGGCCTTGAGCAGAAACTGAGTTTCCTCTTCCTCCCATCATGATTTTTTTATCAGTGTACTGAAAAATTGCAAATTTAGAAGATAAGAACAATGGTAAGTTTTTAGAATATTTTGAAGTGTGCACAAATATACTAAGCATGACAATTTTTAGATGCCTTAGTTAGTAAAGACCAGTGTTTAATGATGTGAGCAAATGACCAAACTGGATTGTGAACTAGGAATGTGACTTGAATTACTTAATGGAAACAAGAATGGCATTGTTTTTCCATGTAGGATAGGTATAAGAAAAAAGATGTGCATTAACAAGAAAACTGAAACATGCCAGAATTTTTGTCTTTTACCACAATAGTCGCCTTTCTGCTTTAGAGTTTAATAATACAATAAGTTTTCAAAACTACCTAGTTATTTTCATTTTCTTTATGCTATTAAGTACAAAAATGGAGAGTAGAAGCTACATACAGAGTATCTGCAGATAATGCTACTGAAATATTCAAATTTCTAACTCTACCCCATTTTATCTCTCCTTTTCCTGTACTACTTGCTTTCAGGTAATTCTGTACTGACTGACATGCCTGTATTTCTTTCTTCTACTGGATGTATCCTGTGTTCTTATCTAAATAATGTTTCCAATGAATGCAAGTACATCCATAATTGCCAGACACTGGCTAAAATTTTCACTCTTAAAAATTTTTCTATTCTTTTATTGTAATTTGATGACTCAGTTGTCAGAGAGTTATTAGGTATTGAAATACAGAAGGAGCAAAATTCCCCAAAAGACAGCCAGATTTACTTATGCTATTAACCACATATGAATAGATATGTATATGATGGTGCTACAATTACTGCTTTCCCTAATTGCTTTCTTTCAAACAAGTATCTGCCTGGTGCAGCAATTTCCAGCCACAGAGAAGTCAGCACAATGTTTTCTGGCTGCCCATACAGACCCCACAGAGCCACACTGGCTGTGTGACACTGCTGAGTACATGCACTGTGCAGTGCCTGCTCCTGCATTCGGCACTCTTCACTTGCCTGGTCATGGTAACTAAAATGAGAGAGCCTGAATGACTGGAATCTGGTAGCTCCTGGAGAGCCTTCTGACACCCTGACCCCCACAAAATCCAGGAGGAGGCCCAGCACTAGGAGAGCCTGAGACAGCCCCTGAATGCTCACACTCCCCTGAGCTTCCCCATCAGGGTCAGCCTCCCCATTTCTGTCCACCTGCTTATTCACACTATTACCACACCTTTCTTCACATCCAGAGTTCCCTTCCTTTGTTTTCCACACCAGCACAGAAGACTGTGACTGCACATTTCCTCTGTGTCTGTATCACAGGGCACAGAAAGCATGAAATGGGAACTTCAGTCTGGTATGGAAGGCAAATTCAGAAGCAAAAAGAATGGACAGATATTTCAGTGAGCAATCAGGGACTGTAACTTCTAAGATGTTTACTGATCATCTGAACACAGAAAAATGCATTGTTTTGATTGCCTCAAAGACTACACCACTTAGGCTTGGTTTAGATCAGATTGAGATGAGATAAGCCCACCCACCAACTACCACTTATTATGCATTCAGGTCTAACTCACCATGTTGAAATTTTTATGGACAGCTACAGCTCTGCTTCAGCAGAAATCATAAGTCAAAGTCAACTTGCTTTTAGTACTTATGCCACAGCAGTTTTTGGTTATGCTTTCAATGCCTTTGTGTTAAAAACAAATGCAGAGGATACATTGCTTAGAAAGCTGTAAGTCTGTCCAAAACTGTGGGGAGCTGAGGACTACAGAAAGGATTGCTTTGCCTGTTCCTACTTGCCACCCATCTATCCAGTGTCTGAAGATAGTAGAAGGAAGAGTTACTTCTTCAGCAAGGAACAAGAAATGCTTCTTAGACAAGATAACAAAAAATGGTGTTCACTAGTCAGGTATTGATGTTCAAAACAGCATCTCACAGGTACATCACATTCTGGTTTCTGTATCTCCACAGAAGGGTTATACTTGGTCGTCTGCACAGCAGCAAGAAGAAATTCTGTCCTGCTCATAAACAACTGAGCATGATTCTGAGAACCTGGACAGTGCCATAGAGATATTTATCAGAAAGGACCCTTGACAAGTCAAAAACCTACTATCTGCTAGATGCTGCACTGCAGAGCTAGGGAAGCTCTGTCAGCAAGGTGGCAGGTGAAAATGAAGTGGAGGAAACCTCAGGAAAGAAAGAGCATGAGCTGTGAGGGGAAGAAGACATAAAGCAGTACTGACTGGAGTCTACTGGCCTTTTTTCATCACGCTGTCCTTGCTGTGAGTGGAAAATGCAAAAGCAGTTCTACACTGCTAACACAAACTTGTGGTTTATCATTCTACCAGCTGGGTATGTGCAGCAGCACACAAAGTCCCCATCTACAAAACATAACTCCCATTAACAGAACTTTCCTACATTGTCTGGGACTCACACAAGGGCTGTGATGCAGGTTCTGCTCAGACACGCATGATGACAGAACACTGCATGTTATTCAGGACTATAAAATGCTTACTTTAAAGGACTTTTCAGTAAACAAAACCAAACAAAATCCTTCAGGTAAATACGGCATGTACTAACTAACTGCATATTGAGCACAACGAGAGGCAGCCAACACAAATGCAGCAAGCACAGTGTCTCCTCCATACACTTGATGACCTCTCTGGCCTCTACACCACAAGGACTATATAATTTCATCCATTCTGCATTAGCAGCCAAGATTCACAGGAGTAAAACATTAAACTGATTAACACACAGAAAATCCTAGTATGTGCAATCCTACCCAGGACACTGGTCAATGCCTAATTCCAGTTATGGTTACGGTGACAATTTGCAGGATTTTGGCTCCTAGTCCTTCAAATTATTATAAACATGTGACCTTGGACAAATGCCTGCTGGGTATTTTATAAGTTCTCCCCGGTATTATTCTCTGTCTTTTATTAGCCCGAATAATTTTGTGGCCCTTTATCAGACCACTGATCTTTCACAGACTATTAGCAGAAATAATAAAGCATGGGTAACTAGAGCAGATTTACTGTTCAAGCTGATGCTTGTGATATACCACTGAAGAAGAAGACAAGTGGAAGACATCCATCTGGCAAAGTGTGTGACTTCAGTAGCACAGATCAAAATAGTGAGTATATTTAAAGATATACCATTCGAGTATTTTTTAATATTAAAAGATACACTCATAATTTAAGGCAGCCTAGTTTGTCTACAGCCTTTCAGCAGGCAAGCAAGAGCACCTAAATTCAGCTGCTTCTTCTATGAGTCATCCATTCCAGCACCTCTAACTTTAAAGGCAGTATAAAGAAATGAACTTCCTGTGCCTAATGTCAGCCTTTGTAAACAGCCTCTGTGTCATCCTCTGGCCAGTTCAGAGGAACAAGAGTTCTGCATTAGTGTTACAACATAGAGAGAAATCACGTTAGGTAAATATTAGAAATTCATATTTGATTTTTTTTCTGCTTCTTCATGAAAGCTTGAACTTTTTCTGCTCAAAGAACTACTATAAAATCAAGGTACTTTGTGATGCCATTTCTTAACCCCAGAGCTTTACCCCATTGTACTAAGAGAAATAGGGGAAAATATCTTCAGCTGGGAGCTGTTTTCTTTCTCCGAGGTGGAAGAGTAAAATAAAAAAAGGAATTGACTTTCAGAAACTGAGCAGTCTACCTTAGCTACTTCCCACTTCCACAAGAGCAGTGTGTGGCCTTGTACAGTGATCCTTTAATTTGTTACAGTCAAGAAACACCCAGTAGCTCTTGAGTACTGATCAATCAAAATGGACAAAATTTAAGGAAAAGAACAATGTTCCAGTTCCATCACTACCAGCAGCTCCCATTTCTGCTGAAATGTCAGCTCATCACAGGAGAGACCCCTGAACAGCTTCACAAAGCACATTGCCAGAGTGCTGGGACCTGCCAGCAGTACAGAAGGGAGGGAGTCCATCTAAAGCAACACAAACGCCCACTTGTGACTCTGCTGTTGTGCTGTTGCAACACCAGGTGGGATGTAATTTAGATAGGTTATCTTTTTAGTACAGTTCATACAGGCATGGCATGCTCTGGGTTTTACAAACATGCAAGCAGTGCTTTGCTGCATATTACTTGACATTTGCTGTTCAGTGGGGCCAGAGCCTGAAAAGAAAAAAGCTGCCATCAGCTTGTCAGAAAAGTAACCTTGGGAGATGATGGTAGCAGTGGGATCTACGAGCATCTCTCAGGGTGAGAAAGTTTATCTCAGCTTCCCATGGGTAAAATTTCCTCCAGATTATTCACTGGGGAGACTTAGCTTTTTTAGAATAGCAAATATCCAAGAATAGATACATATAAAATTTCCCCACGTACTCCTCCTCATGAGTGGAGGTGCTCATCACCCAGGTTTCTGACTGTAGAGGGACAAAGCCCTCTGACATTGTCTCCTGTTGCTATGGGAAGACTTTGTTTTCACCCCTCTGAACAACTGTTTTGGGACCTCCTTCTGTCACCATTTTGAGTATCTATGGGTGTGCCTTCATATAAGCTGAAAGGAAATATGACTTTGGCTCTTCATAGGACCATTTAGAGCCCTGTAAAGAAATGGTGGGAAAATGCCATAGCCACATTAATTTCAGTCTGAGCCTGATATTCAGAACAAAAAAAAGTGTCACATTGAAAATGCTTCTCATTTCTGAGGACTGAGGAAGGCAGCCTTCCTCCTGCTAACAGCTAAGCATGCTTTCTTCCCTCCAGAAGGGTCAAAACCAAAAGGACATGCCTGGGTAAAATCCCTCTGCTTCATGGGGCCAGAAGAACTCCCAGTGAGCTTCTGAATATTCATCATTTATGGACAGAAGAGAAGATGGTTTAGAATACCTTCTTTACTATTATTGCCCTCATTGCAAGGGGATTGGACTGGATGATCTTTAAGAGTCTCTTCCAACCCAAGCTATTTTCTGATTCTGTATACTTTTAGATCTACTTTCCTCTTGCTCCCTGGTGAACAGATTTTTATATTAAATTTCATTGCTGTATTTTGAGAATTTGTAGATACATTTTCTTTTTTCTTCTCAGGTGATATTTATTC
>VZTT01044261.1:0-44743 GCA_013400855.1 Buphagus erythrorhynchus
CCGTGATCATATCGGTTTTTAACGATTCAAGTGCAACCAGTTCTTAGGGCCACAGTAGAAGCTGCTGGGTTCAACTGCAGCTCTATGTTACACAACAGGCAAATGGAGGGCAAGTTTTCTTTCTTCTTGCAGCCCCCAGGATCCCCTTATCACCCAAATACACCCTGGCAAAAGGCAATTGCTGATCTGGCAGCAAAAGGTATGCCATGTTGTATAGCATCTTAACAAGCCTATGCACATAAAAGCCTGCATTACATTTAAAAACAATCCAGTGCATTACACTGTGTTTCTAGGCTACCCCGATGCTGTCTTTTTTGGGGAAACCAAAGTCATTACTTAAAAAAACTCATTTATCTTCAAAAAGACACATGGATGCTGAAGATTAATTTGATTCATCTGGCAAAATAACCACTTAGAAACTTCCTGCCCCCTTTTTCTCCAGAAATTTCCTTCATTTTTAACAACCTATTAAGCTAATGAAACCCCCTCAGAAGTATTTTTGTCAGATAACTACAGAGGCCACATAACACCAGTACAAGAAGAGCCAAGTTCATCTTTAAGGAGTGTAATGTTGGGTGTCTTACACTGCAAGAGCTCCTCTCTGGGTTTCTTCAGGAAGCTGTCAATGAGCTCTTTAGCAGCAGCAGCAGTAGGAGCAGGAGCAGCAGCAGGTGTGGTGGTTGGTGCTGTGTCAACAGAAGAAAAGAGAGTTTGGCCAGTTGGGAAGAGATTTCACATGTTTAACACCCCATCTCAGACACACTCAGGCTGGAGCTGATCTGGTTTAGCCTCCTGCTCCATGCAGGGTTAACTTCAATATTAGCTCGGGCTGCTCACTGTCATGTCAAGTTCTGAAAATCCCACTCTCTGGACAATTCCTCTCAGTATTTGATTGCTCTTACAATGACCAGCAAGAGCTGAACTTTTGCTCAATACATTAACACTAATGACCATGTTATCATTTTAAGAGCAGTCAATGAAAATTAGAATAGGCATGACAAAAGTTTGGACTCACCAACTTTAGCAGCTTTCTTTTTCTCTTCTGGAGGGGGGAAAAGAAAAAAAGTAAACTGTGAGTTCTGCTGGGAAGCAAAAGCCACTGGAAAGACTATGTCAGCTGTAACACTATCACCATGGCTCTTCTGAAACTGCAGCAGTAAAGAGCTGACAGCCCCGCAGGCTGAAGCCATGTACAAATACCCTCACATTGGAAAGCTGCACATCAAGCACAACCTTCCATTTGCTTCCTATTTGACAGGGTCATAAGCCTGGAAGGAGCTTGATCTCCCCTCCAGGAGCAGTGTGCACGTGGAATACTCCTGTTCCCACGAGGAACACTATTCCTTTCCTTTTTACAACAGAACTTTTTGTGCAGCAACAGGAGCTGCAGCTCCATTCCAGTCCTGCTTCCCCAGCACACTCCCTTGACTGCTCCACACCCAGCACTTGGACCATGTGTCAAGAGCTTCCTGGAAGCAGCAGAAGTTGTTTCTTAACACTTGCATTTACTTCAAGAAGAAAACATGGAAGATCATCCAAACAGGCTACAGTGCCCATTAATTCTGGTATCTGGACAGAACAGTAGTGAAAGGTCCCAGTATAACCTGCCACAAAGACCATCACCCCAGCCCTAGACTGGAGGCAGCAAAATGTTTGAGTAAGGCTCCTTTAATCACCACTTACTGGTATCTGTCGCCCCCTGTGAAGTTGTTTGAGCTGGGGGATTGGTTTTCTCTTTGTAGGTCTGATCTGTGAGGGAGGAAGAAAAAAACCAGAACATGAACAGCTCTTAAGCAGAACTCAATACATACAGATCTACAAAACAAACAAAAAGGTATTTGGCACAAATTTAAAAAAAAAACCTGCAACAACCAGAGGATGGGGAGGCTCTGCTTTGCTTTATAGCCCACACTGACACCACTGTAGGCTCATGCACCCGTGTACCTGTGCAGTTCACCTGTCCAGCTCACAAGACATCCGTCCCCAAATATCCCAAAGCACCCTCCCTTCCCTGTGCCAAGGTGCTCACTGCAGGTCATCACTGCATCACCACCACAGCAAACAGCTCTTGGGTAACTGCTTCAACTCTTATTTAACAGTAAAGCCATAGTTAGGACAGGATGATGTTTTGCAGTACTTACGTGGTCCATGAGGCTTTTTTCCAACAGAGGGCTTGTTTGGATGACCTGCTGGAGGAGCCTTAATTTTCACAGGTTTGGCTGCAATGGTGATAATTTACATTATGGTTTGCATGGCCAGGAACAGTCATGCATTAGTGAGGACATTTTCCATCTTATTTTTCAGCTAAGTGAACAGAACTGAAGTGATATTTGGTAGAGATGGGAACTGCACACCCATGCCCTGGTCCAAAAGACAATTTGGCTTAATTCAGTAAGCAGAGCTTTGTTCCACCACACTTACACAACCACCACCTTTACAGCTGGGTAAGCAGAGTCCTGCCACTCTAAAGCCTTTCAAATCCCCCATCAAATCCACACCCAACCCTTCTACGTAGTAACACCATAAATTACTCTAAGGAAGAAAGGCTGGGCTGTGCCAGAAGGGTATAATATCATGATACATTAGTATCAGTTTATCCAAGTATAGATAACAGTGAAGAAACACTGGCACATTTTGTCTCTCAATTTAGCCCAGACTGTAATGTTTTTGTGTGGAAATGGAACACTGCAGAGATTGAAAGACATAACTTATATTAATCAACTGTATCTGTTGCACTTTAAAAAAAAAATTATATTTGGATTGGAAAGATCCCTCATTTCAGCTCAAAGCAAAAATAGAAAATGCCAACTTCCCCAGTGATACAGTACCTTCTTCTTTTTCCTCCCTACTCTGAATCACTGATAATTTCACTACATCTTTGAGGGTAATGGCAGCCTGGTAAGTGGAATGCATCACATTTTGGTCCATTTCAACTGCGGGAACAAAAGCCTCTTTTGTTGATTTTTTTTGCAGCGCTGCTGCTCTCTGAAATGACAAATGAGAGACCACCTTGTGTAGCACACAGAGAAAAATACAACTAACTTACTTTAAATGAGGTGGAGTTTGTGCATGCATCTCAAACTCAAGGGAACAAAGGCTACAGTCAGACACAGCTCATGGCAAAATTCCAGCAGTAGCTCAGATGCCTTAATTCCCACTGGCACCTGAACCAGTGACCACAGGTCACAGCACAGAGCTGCCACACCTCACAGAGGTGACTCCTGCCCACTGACTCCTCTGCTTGTGGCAGAGGCAGTGCTGAACTGGGGGAGTCACCAGACACCCCTTCAGCATTCTTTCACTGATATTTGTGTACTTCTCAGTACATCCTTTGATAGCAGGTTCTTGCACACCACTGCATTTCCATTTGACTGGAAGTCTCTGGAGAGCAGGAAGACCACAGCAGGTTTTTGTCATTCTGCATTCTAGAATGAAGAATTGGATTCACATTTAAATGGCACATTACCTTCAAAAACAGAACATCATCACTTTCAGTCAGTGCCATCTCAATCTGATCTTTGAGAGAATTAATTTCATTCTTCTTATTTCCCAGCACACTGTAAATATAATCAAACTTATTCCAAACTCTCTTTTCTTCCTCTGTAATTGCCTTCATGACCTCATTTTCTCTTTCTTCAATTGCAGCTTTTATTTCTGAAAACTCATTTCTGATCAATTCCTTCTTTCTTGAAGCTGTTTCCTGGAGCAGACAAGAGCAGATAGGCACTAGTTTCAAAAGAACAGTTTGTAAACAAAATACTTTCCTGCTACTGCATGAAAGCCTCTGAGGAACATATGGGCTTCTCTTCCTTGAAACAAGCAAGAGAAGAGCTGTGGATGTCTGTGTGGTTTGGAAAGAAAACTCCTTCACTCCCAAGGAATGGAGCCCATTCTCTGTGTCACCCTCACGTGAGGCTGTAAAACCTTGCACAGTGCCTGGTTTACTCCCATCTCCCACAGAGCTGCCTGGCCCTGCCAAAACTCCTTTTTTTCTGTCCTTCCTAGTAACACCTTCTCCTGCCAATGCAGCCTCAATACTACAGCCGCTGTCACAAGGGTTCAGTCACCAACACCACGCCGTGGCCAGCGGGTGCCAGGCAGCCTGAGAGAGCTCTGAAGAGTCACCCACTTACAGCAGATTGGTTCTGGTTTGTTTTCACCGTGCTCATTGCCCGGGCAGTTCTTTCACTCTGGTTATGCAGCTCCACGAGTTTTTTCTTCAGCACCGACTGCAACAGGAGAGATCAGAAAGTATTTCAGAGAGGCAGTTGTCATGTCTGCCCTCAGTTTTAAATACTCTTTTAATCGTTTAGTACTCTCAGCTTAAACCTGCCTTCCCTTGAACCTCAGAGGGTGTAAAAGTCCTGCACACTTGTGGCACCCACACCCTCCCCACCACTCCCAAGTGCAAGATGTCATTGCTGACACCCTCTCACAAAGGATCTGCTTTCTGCACAGCAGTTCTCATGCTAAGAACTAATGTTACATTAGCTCTCAGGTTGGACTTCGGGCACAAAGTTGATGCTACTGTTCACCCCTCTCCTTTTGAAAATTTTCTCATTCAGATGTGATTTACCTGTTCCTTTCATTCAAGATTCTGCTAAGCTCAATCAGGGCTAAGTTCTGCAGCTAAGCTGGGTACATACTCACTGAACAGTGTGAGTTTGGCCACCTAAACTCTTTCAGCATACTTTATTCATCCACACTGATTTTCAGCTGTGCTGGAAAATATAAAGGCCGGGTTTCCTTCCCTTCTACTCTGTGAACCTCCTTCTGGCTTTCATCTACATACTTGAGACTCTAGGATACCTTTATAATTCTTCTTAAGAACACGTGCAGAGGAACGTTAGCCCCTCAGGCTGTGACAAGCCCTGGCAGGGAGCAGAGCAGCAGAGGAGGCTCAGAGCTCTGGGTGATGCCACAGAGTATGGGAAGCCTCACTGGGGAGCCCAGCCCAGCCCAGCCCAGCCCAGGAAGGGGCAATCAGCTGCCTGACAGCGCCTTCCCAGACCCCTGCCCTTGAGCAACATCCTGGAGAGGAGGAAAATGCAAGGACTGACTCCGAGGACGTGCCTCAGCCCATTTTTGAGGGCAGATAACAGTTTATCAATGCCCCGGCTTCTCACCTGGGCAGCGGCTTTTGCCTGCTCCAAGGGGCTGGTGGGGCACAGCTTGTGCCCGAGCAGGCAGAGGGAGCAGATGCAGGCGCCGTGGTTGCTGCAGAAGAACTCGAAGAGCCTGTTGTGCTGGGGGCACTTGCGCTGCTGCAGGTCGCGCAGGGGCGGGCAGAGCTGGTGGTCGCGGAAGGCGGGGCTGTCGCGGTGCGGCCGCAGGTGCTCGGCGCAGAAGGACGCGGTGCAGGTCAGGCAGGTCTGCACGGCCGGAGCCTCCTGGCAGCTGTCACAGGACACGGGGGGCTCCTGCGCCCAGCACCCCCCCGCCTCCCCATCCCCATTCTCCTCCTCCTCCTCCTCTTCCTCGCCCTTGGCCCCAGCGCGGCCCTGGAGCTGCTCCACCACCCGGCACAGCACCGTGTTCTTCTGCAGCTGCGGGCGGCTCGCGAAGGTGGCCCGGCACTGCGGGCAGCTGAAGCCCCCCGAGAGGCCGGCCCAGGTGAGGTCCAGGCAGGAGGCGCAGAAGTTGTGCCCGCAGGGCACCGTCACGGGCCTGCTGAAGAGGCAGAGGCAGATGGAGCAGGTGAGCTCCTCTTCCAGCCCCGACAGGCTCGGCTCCGACTCCAGCGCCGCCATCGCCTCGCCCGCAGCTGCCCCGAGAACCAGAAACAAACCTGGGCTCGGAGAAACGAAACTGTGGCCGAGGCTTTCCGGAAAACTACGTGTATCCCATCCCCGCCCCGACGGGAGGAGCGGCAGCCGAGGGACTAACCCTGCGGCGCCCGCCCATGTCGGGGGCCGGGCAGCGCCGGGGTGCTGGTGGCTCTGCCCTGCGGAACGGGACCCCCGGGGCGGGGACAGGACACCCAGGGCAGGGACAGGACACCCAGGGCAGAGACAGGACACCCAGGGCAGGGATGGGACCCCCGGGACAGGAACGCGACGCCCCCGGGGCTGCGGGCCGGGCCGGGCCGGGCCGGGGGCGTCACCCGGGGGTGCCCCGAGGCCTCGCGGTCGGTTCGGAACCGCAGCGGAGCGTTTGGGGTGCGGTGCCCGCCTCGCCCCCGGCTCAAGGGAACTGGGGACAGCCCAGCGCTGTCCGACCGCGATCACCCCGCCAGCCAGCTCCTCCACTGGCCTTTTTGGCCACCTGAGCACACTGCTGGCTCATGTTCATGCTCGTTGTATAAACATTCCAAAGAAGAGATGGCGGGTGGTCTGTTACAACTGAAATCACTCCTAGCGAGTTCTTTTGGACAATTAGATCTGGAGAATCATTGTAAAGCTATGTTGCACAGATAACCTGGACGTGTACCTACATCAGTTATCCCTCCAGCCTTGTAGCACTCCTTCAGGAAAAGCTGCAGAGGGGTTGTGTGTCACAGGACTCTGATTCACTGCTCAGTAACAGGTACAGGTGCAGAAAGGACAATGGAAGCATTTGGAGCTGCAGGGCTGTGACAGGAGCAAAAGTTCAGGGATCAGCTCTGTCATATGCTGGAGGGTGGAGGAGTTTCTAAGAGATGGGCATGGTGCCACAGGTTTACAGCGTGGTTGACGTGTGCTGATCAGGACTTTGAAACTGCTGTCAGAGGAAATGCAAACACCCGACAGGGGGTGGCTGACAGTGACTGCAAAGGAACGTTCTTAGAGAGCTGTGCTGTGCATGAGATAGGACCAAAGAGCAGCTCTTAATGTCTGCCTTTTTTATTTTTCCATAGGTGAACAAACACCCTGGGCTCATCTGGACTAAGCCTCTGTCATCTCTCAGAGACTCAGCATCTTCACTGTATTTTCTGTGGCACTCATGTATTATCAACTGATACAGACAAAGGTATGCAAATAAAAAGGGTAAATACAGACCCTCACAATTATAGCTTTTGCTTCTGGAGCATAGCACAGGATGTTTAGAACTCAGATTTAGAGCAATTTAATTTCCTCATTGTCAAAAAGGGCTAGAAATTCTGGTTTGGAGGAAGCCAAACCACTCCTGTTGTCTAAGAGACAATAAAGTTTTAACATAAAAATTACTGCTACCATTTAAATAGCTACTGAAGTTATTACTCTCTTTTGCTTGCAAATACTTGAGACCTTCCTGTGATTCTGAACTAAATCTAACCCTTTGCCCAGACACTGCACATTCAAAGTGTCCTGCAGAGCCCAAGCAGGGCTTTGGAAGCACAGTGGGACAAATTGCAGCTCGCATTCCTGGCCCCAGCAAAGGTGCTGGGGAGAGACAGGAAAGCCCCAAGGACAGAAAGGCAGTAGTGAGGATTTGTTCAGCGTTTCACCACCCCCTTGTGGGATTCACTGCACATTGTCCCATCCCAGATTCCTCAGAGCTGGAGGGATGGGACAAGGGAGGGCTCTTGGCAGCTCCCTCGGGCTGCCTGCCCTTGGGCTGATTTGAATTGAGCAGTGAAGCAGTAGCTTCACGCAAACTTGTAATAATGGGCAAATAAAACTCAAGATTTTACCTTCAAAACACCCTCTGTCAGGGGTGTATTTGTTTTCCAGCATCACCTGTTTGGCACAGTGACCCTGCATCCATTTAATTCATGCCCAAAATGCACAGTAGGCAATGGAACAAATGGTGCTGTGAAACACATTTAGCTTTTTCAACTTCCTGAGAATTAACAAGTAACAATTTTCCTTAGAAAAACAATCTTTCCATTAATCCCCAGTATGAGCATGACTTGCTGGTGTCTGACGTCTTCTTGTCATCCAGTCTGCAAGAACAGCCACACGAATCTAACGGAACTTTTCTCTAAAAAAAACAAATCCTTGAAATAATGGCATCTGAAGAAAACCACAATGCACAAATTCATTTTACTTGTATAAAAATGATTCCTTCACAAACAAGACATTTTAATAGGGCTGATGCAAAAATGCACAGTACTTTAATGGATTCATGCACTAGGTCAGAGTACATGACAGCTAAACCATAATGTACAAATTTTCTGGTGTTTGTTTTGTATCTAGGGTTTGTTTTTTTTCCATGTCTTCTCTGTAGGAGTCAACTGCCTAGACAGGGATTATCTGAAAATGTAAGACTTGCCAAGGCTCCAGAGGCATAAGGTGCCCCCTCAATGCCAATAATTATTAGAGCTGTGGGTCACCTGAATGACCAGGTGACCCATTCTGCTGCTGGAAAGGGAAGAAGAAAGGCAGAACGTACAGGGCAAGAGGGTTTGCTCTAAAACAAACTATAAATGCTTTCACAGTCTACATAGATTAAAACAGTGGGACACAATTGTGCCAGGGTTGTGCCACTGGTTCTGAGCAAAGTTGACAGTTACCAGTGCTATTTATCTGCCTCAAAATTACAGAAGCTCAAAATCCACAGGCTTTTCTGGACGTGTTCAGATGAACTCTTTAAGTAATTGCAGTATGATGCTTGGCAGCAGCAGAAGGCAAGTTCTGCACATCAACAATACTTACAATTAATTTTTAAATGAAAGTGACCTCTGGCAGTTATACAGCTCCAGCCTAACCCAGACATTTAAACAGTTACTCACAGTACAGGGTTGTTTTTTATATTTTAATCAAACCATTCAACTTCTGCAGCTTGCTACAGTAGGATACAAATATTCAAACGAACAGATCTATATTAGACTGCCTATAATAAACAAAGTTTTCATGTATTACACAAAAATATAGCCTAAGGGAAAAAGTGTTTTCCTTTTGGCCTACTTTTTAAGACAGTAACATCCACCAGTGCACCTGCCAGTCTCAGAACCAGGAGGCAGCATTTCACAGAACAAATCTGTACAATTCTTCACATTTTTTCACATCCTAGATGTTCAATTCTCAACGTTGGATCCATTAACTGGAGGCTCCACAATCAGTCTTGGCTCTATCAGTGCATCCCAGCTTTCAGTTATCTGAAAACAAACCACAGGCAGCACTTAGCAGGTGCCAGCAACACCAGCAGATGCCACTTCTGTGTTGTTATGCTTTTGCCTGGACCTGAACAACAGTGCCACTGAACCAGGACCACAGCTCCTCCTGTGAGTCACTGATCCTACTGAACCTCAACCTGCCTGATGCCCTGGGTAAGGCAAGGTGCAGGTAAGAACAACAGTGATGAAATGAAAAGCTGGTAAGAAAGGATCTCTATGAGACATGATGTTGTTCATTAGCCGAAACAAGAAGTTTGATGAGTGGCTGTGACCCCAGTTAATTCAGTAACATGCAAGAACGGATCATTATGATGTAAACATGCACATTCTTGCCAGAAAGGAACAATTATTTTTGCTTCCATTGATTCAAATCAGATGCATGATTACAAAGGGAATGTCCCTGAGGTGAACAGGGGCAGGAAGGAGGTGCCAGCTCTGCAGAGCAGCCCCACGTACCTTGGTGTCCTGAGGCACCGCGTACTCAATCAGCTCCTCTCCATCTGCAGACTGGTACACCAGGTCAAACTTCCCTGGCTCCTTAACAACTGAAAAACCAAACAAACAGCTCAACAAGCTACAAACCAAAGAAACTTTAAATGTTTACCACAAACACCGATCAAAACCAGTTTGGTTTTGTTGTTTGTTTTGTTGTTTTGCAGTTTTTTTTGAGCTTGGTGTCTGGGTTCATAATTGTAACAAAAAATCTTGAGGTAAACTGAATACTACACACAAAATTAAGGTAATTATCTGACTACTCACATGAGAAAGTCAACAGTATGTTGCTGAAACTTGAGAAAAATGCTCATATGACAATTCCTTAATTCTGGCTTAAATGGCAACTGGAGGATACACAGTTTGAGCAACATTCATCATTTCAGGTCTCAGGAACTGCACCTTGTCATTGCAGGGACTCACTGCCACACCCACTGAAGACATATCATTATGACCTCACACTTTCTCTGTAGTTCCATGAAATAATTTCTTTCGGAAAATGAAACCACAGTAGAAGTGAATTACTGACCACTCAAACTGACTGAAAAAAATGATTTTGTAAATACCGATGAGAATCTTTCAGTTCAACTAGCAAGGGTTAGAACTTCTCAATTTAAATAGACGTTTTGGGGAGGGAATGAGGAGGGGAGAAGTGTGTGGAGAATGAACCTAAGGCAATTGGGAATACTCCTCAAAGATTAAGTGTTCCTTGGACTTCTGGTTTTCCAGGTAGCAGCACATGACAACAAACCCTTGGTGTTCCCAGGTACGTACGTTGTCCTGCTGATGTTGAAAGGATCTCAAGTTCAATCTGCTTTTTTTCAGCATTCCAACTGATTATTTTTGCCTCCTTCACAAAGCAACAAGAAAAGAATCAGGTAAGACACTTCAGCACTGGATAACTATTCCATATTTGCAATCAGTGTGCTACTTGATGGCTGCCAGAGAAAATAAGCATATTTGGCTATCAAATTTTCCAGCCTCCATGTATCAAATCTGCAAAGAATTACTGCTCAGCAATCTGTAACTATTAGCATCAATAAACCAAAGTTATTCATTGTCACCAACATTACAGTTCAAATCAGTACTTACCCAGAAACCAAGTTATTTGAAGTAGCAACAAAATTCTACTTGCATCAGTTTTAAGAACTTGTCCTGACTTCAAACAGCAGTAGACTCAAATACAGCTACATTTTTCTACGTGAGGGCCTGGATTTTTTTTCACCTCTAAAATATTAATGATTATTAATAATTCTTATAGTTGGTGGTTTGTTTTGGGTTTTTGTTTTTGTTGTTGTTTTTTTTTTTTTTAGTAACACCTACACCTTTCAAATTTTCAATTAGTTTCAGCTTCTAGAGTTTTGATTTTTACTGCTGCACCAGGAATAGCCTGTGGAGTCAG
The DNA here is from genome assembly GCA_013400855.1 of Buphagus erythrorhynchus. NCBI lineage: Eukaryota > Metazoa > Chordata > Aves > Passeriformes > Sturnidae > Buphagus > Buphagus erythrorhynchus. Next base: position 10,911 of record VZTT01044261.1, read on the forward strand.
CTGGATGCAAGGAAAAACACTGCACAACATCAAAATATTTAAGCCATACCTCACCTATCATAGTATTGTGAGCAAAAGAAGGGAAGAAAAGAAAACCAGTACCTTATAGTCTGAAACTTCAGGACTGTAATTTTCAGTTAGTTCCAGGTGCTGTTGAAAGAAATACAAGTAACAAATTGTAATTTTTCCCAATCTTTGATGATTCCACCTACATCCAGACAGTTTCTTCAGCAAGAGCAAAGTGGGAGAGCCAAGTCTCCTACTCCTGGAACCCAAGGCCAATCATAGTCCCAGGCAGACTTCCAGGACTCGCTGCTCCAAAGGATTTACGTTCAGGTCAGGCTGTGAAGAGGTCAGGGAGATGGATCCCAGTCTCCTCAACTGCAGGGATTTCATTTTCATTTACTTTTTTATTTTGCAGTGCAGTGTAATTATTTGTACGGTAAGATTTGTAATAACATTTCCATGGAAAATTACATTGAAATGACATCAGAGACAGCATTTCTTGTGTTATACAAACACAGAAAGTCTAAACAAATGCACTTAACTTCAGTATATGCTCCAAACATTTATAAAAATCAAAGCCAGGATTTACAACAAGTGAATTTTTTAGAGAAACTATTAGGTCAAAAACTTAAGAGTGGCCCAAATGAAGCAATTTTAACCTACTAACATTCAGTATTTCCAGAATTCTTTACCTTAAAGGCAATTCTTTCTCCCACTTGGGGTGGAGCAGCTAGAAGAGGTAACGCACTATAGTCTCTCTTGGGAATCTCCACAGGATTCTGTGAAACAAAGAGCAACACACTGATTTAATTATTTTATCAATGAAAACAGAAGATAATGTTCATGCTGTATGGATTGCAACAATCTCTGAGAACAGTAAGGTACATGCTCTGTTTTTAGATAAATAATACAATCACTTTATTGTTGTTTCACAAACACATCCTCAGGCTGACAAATGGAATTACAGTAAATAAAAGATCAACCTTTACCCCAGTAATCGATTTCTGTTATTCTGAATGACTCTCATCCTACAGGTTCTTTGTACAGTTCAAGCTGCCAGAGAAAGGTGACCTCTGCCTGTGTCAGTCACTCACCTGGACTAGGACAGAAGTGTTTGTCGCAGCTTCATTTAACTGCCTCTGTTTCTGGCCTTCACTGCTGTAGTTATAGAAGAAGCCAGGGTTTGCTCCTCTCCCATGGCCCCTCATCATCCCACGAAACCCATGGCCCCTAGGTCCTCTCCAGAAGTTATCCTCTCTCGTTCCACGCCCCCTTCCACGGCCTGGGCTGGCAAACGATCCTTGGGCACTGGCTGGCAACTGGTTAGTGCAGTTCCTTACTATGGAATTACCCAGTCCAGCACCTGCTGCAGATTTTTTAATGACAAGGGTGTCTGAATCTGAACTATCAGAGTCTGAAGAGGAACTCTTTGCTTTGGGAGCCTTGGTGCTGGCTTTTACAGCCACCACATGGTTGGGCACCGATTTTTCCTTTGCAGAGCTGTCTTGTGCTGGTGTCACCTTCTCCTCCTCTGTACTCGAGTCAGAATCTGAACTAGAAGACTGGGGTTTTTTAGCAGTTTTACTAATTGCAGTCTTAGTCTTTACAGTATTAGACTTTACAGCCACTTTATTAGTTTTCACATCAGAATCTGAAGCAGCTTGGGATTTGTCTTTGGGAAGTGTCACCACTACAGTCTTACAGGAAGATTTATTTTCCTTTACATTTAATTCACTGCTGTCACTGTCAGATGATGTGCTGGAGGAATCTGAAGCTCCCACCCTCTTTTTCCTGGACTGTGTTGTGATCTCTTTGGTGCTATTTTTACCAGAATTCAGAGAAAAGCTCTCATTTGCCCGTTCTAAAGCGATCTTTGCTGAAGCAACCTTTGTCTGCTTTTCATCCTTCTTTTTTGTTGCCAACTGCTTCTCCCTCTCTGTTTTTTTCATCTTTTTAGAATGGGAAGTAGAGCTCTCTTCCTTACCTTCTGCGAGACTATTTCTTCCCCTAACTTCTTCTTTTCTTTTTCTTTTTGTGTACCTTTTCTGAGAGTCCCAAGTATCTACAGAGGTCTCTTCCCTACAAGAGGAATACTCAAGGTTATGCTTCTCCTTTTTCTTTTTCCTTTTATGCTTGCCTTCATTCTTAGAGAATTCTTCCTCGTCCTGCTTGTGTCTGTGCCTTTTTTTGTCTTCTTTTGTCGTGTAAATAAAGCCATCATCTATCTCTTCATAATCATCTGCAACTATCTCTTCCAATTTTACTCTGTTAAAAAACAAAGAAACAAAATCCACCGTTCAGCATAATGAACACTTTTCCCTACATGTGAGCAGCTCAGGCAAGTTCCCCTAAAGTGAAGATGCTCCAGCTCTTCTCTGGACAGTCCACAACCCTCCCCTGCAGGCACAGTCTCCCCTTTCATCTTCGGGAACCCGTGGCTCCCTCCATCCCTTCTGGACATGCTGGGGTGTCTCAGGAGTTGGCAGTCAGTGCCCGTGAGCACCCGGCTCCCACTGCACTGCCCAGGGAACGAACAGCTCAGTCCCCCAGGGAAGCCCCATCCCTGCCCCACCAAGCCCACGCGGGGATTCACAGAATCCCAGAATGGGTCAGGCTGGAAGGGACAACAGTGGGGTCATCTGGTCCCACCTCCCTGCTTAAGCAGGGTCATCCTAGAGCACAGGGTGCAGGGTTGCGTCCAGAGGGCTCTGGAATATCCCCAGTGAGGGAGACTCCACATCCCCTCTGGACAAGCTGTCCCTGCACGGGGCAGAAGCTCTTCCTGGGCATCAGCTCCTGCCCGCTGCCTCGTGTTCCACGGCCCGGCACCACCGGGCAGAACCCGGCCCGGCCTCTTGGCACCGCCTTTGGACACTGACAGACACTGATGAGGCGCGTGTGGGACGGACCCCGATCCCGCTGTCCCGGTTCCAGTCCCGATCTGGAGAGCAGGACCGCTGTCCCGGTCCTGCTGTCCTGATCCCGCTCTCTCTGTCCGATCCCGTTATCCCTATCCCGGCCCCGCTGTCTCTATCCCTGTCCCGCTGTCCCTATCCCGGTCCCGCTGTCCCTGTCCCTATCCCGGTCCCGGTCCGGTCCGTACCGCAGCGAGTCGTTGTCCCGCACGAGGCGCGCGCTCTCGGCGGGCGGCAGCAGCGCCCCCTCGAGGAAGAGGCTGAGGCGGGCGCGGCGGCTGAAGCCGAAGCGGTGGCGGATGAGGCTGAGCAGGTCGGTGACGAGCCGCGCCTGGCCCGGCTCCAGCAGCAGCCAGCACAGCGCGCAGCCCGGGCTGGCCGGCGGAGGGTGGTCGAACACCAGCCGCAGCCGCAGCGGGCCGCCGCTGGCCGCCATCACGGAGGAGGAGGAGAAGGAGGAGGAAGAGGCGGGCGCGGAGGGAGGTGCCTCAGGGCGGGGAGGGCCCGGGCCGGTCCCGTGACGGCGGGAGCTGAGGGAGGGAGGGGGGCGGTGCGCGNGGCCGCTCCGTGCTGGGACCGCGCTGTCCGTGCTGCTGCTGGCGGCAGGTACGGGACGGGACGGGCCGGGCCGGGAGGGGAGCGGGGCCTCTGGGCACGGCGCTCCGTGTCCTGCAGCCGCTGCCGGGCAGGGCCCGGGCTGAGCCGCGGGAATTCCGCTCGCCGGGGTGGCGGTCGGGAGGGACGGAGAGCCCCGGCGGGAACACCAAAGGTCACTGTGGCTTGGAAAAGCCTTATTGCTCCTACTCCAGTGCGCTGTTACCTTCTGCCCTGGTCCCTGAGATTCAGGGATGGAGTGTCAAAGGTCTGTCTCGTGTCCGAGATGGACAGTAGACTGACCACATAAGGTGACCAGGCGCTACTGACTTAAGTTTAAATTATATTTTGGATTCCTTTAGAAGTGACCCCCTGTCTGTCTGCATGTGCTCTGTGAAGGGATGCAGACTCCCAGCCCAAAGTACTGGGATGAGCTCAGTGGAGCCAATAATGCCAAGGCTGCGGGTTCCATCCTGTACGGGCCGTTCTTTAAGCAGTTTGACACTTTTGAGGTCCCTTTCAACTCAGAATATTCTGTGATCCTTGTCAAAACTGCAGCTGGTTATGGGAGTTATTCCATTGGGGTTAGTGGGGTTGTGCCTTCAGCCCAGGCCTTGAAAACACCTCAAGAACAAATTTTTCCAGTGATTGGGCTGTTATTCCAGCAGCAGCTCTAACCAGGCTCTGATAAGGAAGCACTTAATTACCCACTTCATTTATTGGTGATAACTCAGCTGTGGGTGGGGGTGTAAGTATAGGCAGGTTTCTTATAGTAATTTTTTTAATAGTAATAGCACTTCTAATTATCACTCTCAAGATTGAAATGTAATGTTTTGGAACAATTCTGGTGGAAAGCACAAAGCTGAGCCTTTTTACCTAGCTGATTGTTATTCTTATTTCCCTTCAAGGTGTAGTTCTGAGGCAGCCCCAAGAGCCAAAAGAGGTGTGGGGATATGTGGAGGTTCGGAGCAAGGCCCACATGTTCTGGTGGCTCTACTATGCAAATAACCCAACCCAAGACTTCACAGAATTACCTCTGGTCTTGTGGCTTCAGGTAAGGTTTGGTGAGAGACACCTAAGTAATAATTCTTTCCATCTGTGCCTGGTTCAGTCTGAAGTCTGATATTGTGCGGCTCTAAAGAAACAGGGTTCAAAACTGCCTGGTTGAAATGCCTTGCCTTGTGAATGAGGTGTTGGGGTTGGGAAACACAGTGATGATTTCATTCTGCAGTTGTGGAGTGTCCTCAGCTGCTCACCTTCCATCAAGTTTTATTGTAGTAACAAAGGTTGTTCTTATCTTTTGTACGACAGTAGTGATTTTTGTGCATTGTAGTTTCACAGTTCCTTTCCTGGAGAGTTTGAAGTCTAAACAGTGTTCAGAGAGAGAGAGTAGATAAAATAATCAGAGATTTAAGATGATTTCTAAATGGAAACAATCCCAGTTTGATAAAAGTGGTGGCATGTTCTCCACAGTACATTTCAGAAGTTAATGTTTAATAGAATCACTTGAGGACTTTTTCTTATTTTTTCTGTGTTATTTCATCAAAGTGAAACCCCCAAGCTGTACATGCTAATTAAGCTAATGATTTGCAAAGCCCCAGTAAGCAGATAGTTAACTTTTGCAATCCATATTCAGGCAATAAGGTTTTGAAACTGTGCTCACATAGCAAGTAGCTCACCAGAAGCTCTCTCAAGTGGGTGACTGCTTCTCTGTTGAGTTCTTGCTTTCAGAAGTGGCATGTGTGCCCATAACCCAAGAGCATGAGGAACAGAGCCCACTCTGCAAATTAATGTGTAATGCAAAAACCATTTTAAAAAATTTACGATCTGTCCTTCTACTTTCTGGCTGGCTTGTATTTTTCTTCCATCTGTCACATCTATGCCATGCTGCCTTTTAATGTCTTTGTCATTTGGTATTTCCCTGCAGGGAGGTCCAGGAGCTTCAGGCTGTGGATATGGGAACTTTGAAGAGATTGGTCCATTAGACAAAGAAATGAAGCCAAGAAATACGACCTGGGTACAGTAGAGAGTTCACCTTCTAACTACTAATTGCAAATGTTTGTTTGCCTGTGTAAGCAGGTGATCACTATGCAAAAAACCACAGAACAGTTTTTCATTTAAAGTTCAGTAGAACTATAATATTTCAAGTTAAAATACTGTGGTTAATAAATTAGCTTATAGGAATGGCCTTACTTAGAACTGAGGGGTAGACATATTAATTTGATTTGATGAAGTATGTCTGGTCTTCCATGAAATTGTGAAATGCAGATGTCTGGGAAACAGAGAGCAGGGAAATTGTAGAAAGTGTTATTTCAGATCATAGCTTCATTGTGTGCAGTCACAGTGCATTTTCTGTGTGGCTGGCAGTGTAAAACCTATGGCTTGTAATTACAGGTCCAGTATGGCCTTCAAGGGAAAACAAATTACAGCTGCCTATGAAGGTGGAAGTTTAATTAGTGCGGTATATTTGTGCTCAGAGCTACCAATAGTCTGAAGTACTCCAGAGTTCCCTAGATGACCTGCCTCTGGATCACTGGGAGTTTTTGGGTGTATTTCTGGTTACAGATTGGGCAAATTGAAGGACTTCATGTTGGACCTAATTTTTCTGCAAGTTTTTCGAGGTCCAGGGATTTGCTGGCTCAGTTAATAATTTGTACTATCAAAATTAAGTTTTTTTGCTGGTGCTGAACTGAGGTTTTATACAAACCTTCTTTCTGCTTTTACAGTTGCAGGCAGCCAGCATCTTGTTTGTGGATAATCCTGTGGGCACTGGATTCAGTTATGTGGATGATTGTAGCTTGTTTGCCCAAAACCTTACTACCGTAGTTTCTGATATGATGGTTTTTCTTGGAGAATTCTTTAAGTGTAGACCAGAATTCCAGGTAAGTGAATTGAATTCTTATTTATTGTTGTGTTTTTCACTGCTTTTAAATAGAATTTAAAAAAAACTAGGGAACAGACTTCTAGATGAGCAGTGTTTTGCTGCTAGGTAGTGTTTGGTGCAGGTATAACCACTGTCTTTTATTTTCCACATTTCAGAAGATTTATCTTGATTTTGGGGTTAGTTAGATGAGCATTGGGGTGCATTGTTGTCTGTTGAGTGATCTGAGTAGCATATACAGGATAACAGCTGCTTATAGTTCCAAAATATTTCAGAACCAACCCCAGCAAATCACCATGATGTTATGGAAACCTAATGTGCAGCTTAAAATAAGAAAAACATTAAGTGTTTGATGGTGAGAGGTGAACAGCCAGTGCCTGGGTCCTGTGGGATGTAGGAGCTGGTTGGAGGTTTCTTCTGCCCTCTACCTAACGAGTTCCTCATGTCTTTTCTCTCCCCAGACCATCCCATTCTACATATTTTCTGAATCTTATGGAGGTAAAATGGCTGCTGGAGTTGCTCTAGAGCTGCACAAGGTAAGTACTTGGAGGATACAGTTCACTTTTCATTTAAAACATGGGTTTCTACAAGTACTTTTATTTTCTGGAATATACTGTCCCTATTGCCTAATTCACAATGCTACTTACTTTTTTCACTTAAAGAAAACTGATTCTAGAGTCATGAATAGCTAACTGAAATTTGATTCTTGGTTTGGTTTTTTATTTTGTTTTGTTTTTCCTCTTATTCACGAAGGCTGTTCAAAAAGGGACTATAAAATGCAATTTTATGGGGACTGCTCTTGGAGACTCATGGATTTCTCCTTTGGGTATGTTTAAACTCCTCAGACTGTGGATGATTTGTTGTTGTTATTTTGTTTTGTTGGGTGTTGTAATCATTCCATGAGTGCCTAAAGTCAAAAATGCCATCCCTGCCTTAAGTGAATTAACTCTCTAGTGAGTCTGGTAAATCAAAAAGAAATACTCAGCCTTGCAAGCTGTGACTGAAGAATCTCCCTTTAGAATGCATCTAGATTAGGAGAAGTCAGGGAGAAAGGTCAGTGAGGAGCACACTTGCATCTGAAATGGAGGGATGGTGAAATGTCCCTGCACGTCTCTACAGCCTCTGGGGTGTTTTGTAAGAGTCTTGTGCTTAAATGTGGCCACCAAATGATTCACAAGGCTGCGAGTGAGATTTATGTCTGGTGGAGGACAAAAAGCAAATTAAAGGGCTCTTGGTCCGTGAGTTGGATTGGCAAGAGCAGGCTTCACAGATTCCCTGCAGCACAGGACAATACCAAACAAACTCTTACCTGTCTGCCACCAGCTGATCCTTGAGAATTTACAAAGTTGATATAAAGCAGATTTGTTTTATAACTCAAACTTTCCCTTGTGACTTTTCAAATAGATCAGTTTAGATAATTCCCATCCTCTTGTTAGGCCTCTGACCATGTTCTATCAGTGTGCTCTACAGTGCAAGAGGGAGAACATTTTGGTAAAAACCTGTTGGTTACTTTAAATAAATTTCACTGGTTAACTCATAGGGGGTTAATGATGTTGCAGGATTTGTAAAGAACCTGCTCTGTCATACATAACCTTAGGGTTAAACAGAGCTGACTGTACATTTTTACTGATTAATTCATCTCCATTTATTTTTCTCATAAATATTGTTGCTCCAGTAGAGGAAAAGTAAATTAAATCTTATGTCAATGATTGATTGTCAGTTTTGTTTGAAATCTGTTCTGTTTGTTTAGACTCTGTGCTGTCCTGGGGGCCCTACCTTTACAGCACTGTAAGTACCTCCTTAAACTCTTGGTCCTCACCTGATCCCTTGTGCTGCCATACAGTACAAATGGGTGATGAATTTTAAGATTACCTCTTGGCCTGAATAAAACCTTGAAAGCATGGAGGTTGTTAGCAATAAATGGATGTGGAATTGTAATTGAAGCTGTCTTTCTTTGTGTTTCTCTTCCAGTCTCTCCTTGACGATAATGGTCTAGCAGAGGTGACTGCTGTTGCCAAAGAAATAATGGATGCAATAAATAAAAATCAGTATGGGCTGGCCACTGAGCTCTGGGGCAAGGCTGAAGGTGTCATTGAAGAGGTGAGATCTTTGACTAACCTTAAGAACTAACTGCTGCCTGGGAAGGCACATGATTTCAAGTTCTCCTTTCTATGAGTGCTGAGCTGGCATGAATTCTCCAACCCTTTGCCCAGTCATTTTTGCCAGGATTTGTTTTATCCCAGTGCTGATATAAAGGAGTGTTTGCTATGCCCTGCTGGGTGAGTGACAGAGAAAGTGGGCAGGACAGCCCTTGTGGTCTTCCAGTATTGCACTGTTTCAGCATACAACTAGTCCTCTTGATTTCCACAGTTTCAAATTAAATAAACTCTGTCTCCTGGAAAGCTTTGAATATTGAAAACTGCATTCACCAAGACACAAATTTGAAGTTAAGCACACATCTCTATTTTAAGAACTACAATAGGTCCACAGGGTGGAAAGGAACCTCAAGTTAGGATCTTTTACTGTGGGTCACTGCATCTCGTTACTTAGAAAGTTCCAGCATAAAAGATTGGTAAAGTTTTGCTTTTGTTTCTCCTGTTAAAAGGTTGTTCCAAAATCTCATTCTTTAGTACATGTAAAGCTCTGGCTTCCTTGGACAGAAAGGCTAATCTGGAGCCACTTCCTTTTATTGCTCNTTTCATAAATGACAGTGCCTGGACATAGTTGGTTTCACTTCTTACTTTTTGGAAGGAACTTTTGGTTCCTGTTTTACTTTGCAAATTTTTTTGGCTTCCTCTCTCAGTTGTGATGATGCTGGCAGGTGAAGGCACTGCAATTCTTCTGGGGTTGCTGTTGTGAGCTGATTTCTGACCTAACCATCAGAACTTTAAAAACTCAAAAATCAGGTAAAGCAGGGCTTCAAGAATCTGGAGTAACTTCTCTAATGGCAACCCTGCTCACATTTGTCCTTGGATGCAGGCAGCCTCTGTCAGCTGCATCAGAGCTGCCAATCTGCAATGCTTGGGCACATCCAGCTGTCAGCAGCTCCAGAAGAGGGGTGGCTCATACTCATGACCACGTTTTTGAGGAAGCATTTTAGAATTTGGAGGATTGTAGGTTGGAAGGATGTTGAGCGAGAGCAGCAGACCAGACCTGGCAGTAGGGCCTGTCTGGAAGCATCACCTGGCACTGCAGCTCTGTCATGAGTAATGCAGGGCAAGACTTCCTGTAGCTTCACATCTGCTTCACACGAGTAAATAACATCTCTGGCACAACCCATCTGTGAACAATACAGGCTTGAGGAATCTTTCCCTCTTCTCAAAGCAAATGTAAAACTGAAGTTTTTCCACAAGTATCTTCCTGGTGTGCAGGTAAAGTGACAGGTCACAGGGTCCTTTATTTATCTTTTTATTTATTATTATCCCTTATTATTATCCTTTTATTATCCTTTATTATCCTTATTATCCTTTTATTTATCTTTTTTTTTTTCTTCTTTTCAGGAAAGACTGTTCTTCGTATCTGAGAAATGTTTTTATTAGTGTTACTGAAATTATCTTGTGTTTTCAGAACACAGACAATGTGAACTTTTATAACATCTTGACTAAGGAAGTTCCAGAAGTGAAATCAGATGAACAAGAAAATCTCCATCTCAGTAAGTTATATTTAAATATTTGAACTTTAAATATTAAATAAAAGTATTTAAATACTTGGACTTCCAAAGCCCTGTGTTTCCATTCACATACTCTGACAGTGGAAAGAGCTTCAATGTAGCACATCCTTAAAATGGATGCTGGTATTCTTCCGAGCAGAACTTGTTTGCTGTTGCATAAATACAGATAGGAATGTGGAACAACCCTATAGATGACACCTCCACCTATACATCCTGCATAAATTACAGCAAGGAAGCAGTCAGTATAATTGCAACATCCTTTTATGACCTTCTAAGTTACTTCCTCTTACTGTCTTCCATTTCTGTCTTTAAGACAGGACACAAAAGTGTCTCATCAATATAAACAGTCTGATTAAATTCTTGCTCCATGGTTTTTGTGCATCAATATGAAAAACACACGTGTGGTTTCTTTCAAGCTCTTTTTCTGTTGGCTTCATAAGGGAAGGTGAAATTAACTCCTGAAAGTAAAATAACTGGTCTGTTGAGAAGAGCCAAGTGGTTAAAGCAGAAAAAGTGCCCAGTGTTAGCCAAAGGTAGGAATGGATGTATCATCCTGCCCTAAATAAGGGTTGACTTCAGTGGTTTCTAGTAAAACTAAGCAAATCTCTCTCTGTGGTGTTGCATTTTCATTAGAAAAGGGTTTGTTGGCCATGATTGACACTGAAGATTGTTACCTGTGCAGGATGGTGTCTTAAATGTGCCACTGATCAAAGCATGTTCTCTCTTTTTTCAGTTCAGCTTTACCAGCGCCATGTCAGAAAAATGCATCAGAACAGCCTCGATGAGCTGATGAATGGGCCCATCAGAAAGAAGCTGATGATCATTCCTGACTGTGTGAAGTGGGGAGGTACTTTCCTGTCTGTTAGTGTGCACCTGATGAGTCCATTACCACTGTTTACAATATTGCATCCTGTAAGAAAATACTCTGGCAGCTGGTCACAGTCAATTGTCATTATCCATGGGGCTAAGGAGGGGATTTGTTCTCAGAAATGTTGTGGGGCAGGCCTGTGGGAGCAGGTGTGGTTCTGGTTCTGATTCTGCTGCGATAGTCTATCTTTAGCCAAGTAACTAAAAATACAGGGGGAGGGAAGAAGATCTCTGTATTTCAGGAACTGGTTTCTGTCTCTCATGCAGTCGTGCCGAAATTCCTGTCAGCTTTTCTGTGCCAGAAGTCCGGTGTCATATAATGATGCATCTTATGGAGGAGGGGGTGTAAAACAGGCTTAAAGGGCTGGTGGGATGTCAGCAGCCTATGTGTGTAAACAGGAGCCAGAAGCTACAGCACTGTCTATGAGCACCAGTGGGAGCACAGCTGCTGCCTGGTCCTCCTATTCCTCAAACTGATAAATCACTGCCACTTTGGGCTAGGACTGTTTTTTGTGCAGCTGTGAACTCCATTTTAGGGCCTTTAGCCCGTGCTTCTGTCCCAGGGATGACATCCCTCATTGCTAAAAATTTGTCTTTCTCATTCCAACCAGGTCAGTCCAGACAGGTCTTTGAGAACATGGCTGAGGACTTCATGAAACCTGTCATCGATATTGTTGATCAGCTTTTGGCAGCCAATGTCAATGTTACAGTCTATAATGGGCAGCTGGACCTCATTGTTGACACCATGGGTGAGGACCTCCTTGCCTGGGGGTGGGAACAGAACATGTGATGAGTAGAATGTAGAGCTGTCAGTATATTGGTACCCAGATTTCTCCAATCTCCTGTGCAAACCTCTTATCTAACTAGCAGTGCTTAAATATTACAGTCATAAATGGGCAGGACTTAGGATGTTTTGCTTGTGTCCCTCTGAGAGAGGCAAATCCTTTACCTCCATTATACTGCTGAGAAATGGATCTGCAACATCAGTAATTGCTTGTTTCAGGTAAGCTAATAATTCAGTTAATCCTCCTGGATAGGCACATAGATGTGTATGTGTGTATGCTCATTCATAGGCAAAGAATGCTGGTAATTAATTAAGGGAGGTGCAGTGGAAGAGTGATCACACCTGCTCTCAGTGTAGCCTCTTGCACATCTTGGGCTTTGTTTGCTGCTTGCATGGTGCTGGTTTGGTCCAGAAGCAGTTTGGGAACCAGGCCAAGTGCTGCTGAAATGCCTCATAAGGCTGCTGTGCTCCCTTCCACTGGTCTTTTCTCACTGAGTTAGAGTCTGCAGTCAACAGACTCCACAAACACCTTCCTAATGTGTGAAAGGCTTTATTCCTTGTATGTCTCTGTCCACTTAGATATTCAGATGCCCTTCATGAACAACACAGCAATCAATAAATCCAGGAAACACAGTATTTAGGCTGTCAAAACAGATTAGCAGTTAGTGGTGCTCCAGTTTATCACATTTTGAGCTGTCTAAAATTGAGCTGTAGTTAACATGTAAATTCTTGCAGCAGTTCACAGGTAGGCTGGAGCTTTGTCCCCCTTGGGATCCTGGAATTGATCATGTTGCTGTTTCGACCTCCACCTTCCCTAATAGCACCTGGAAACAGAAAGCCTTTCTAGCCTCCCCTCAATGAGTGTCTAACAAACAGAGAAATCCGGGAGGAGGACTTGGTATGGATGATCCTTCTCCATGGCAGGACATTCAAGGTGTTTGAGGTGCAAAGTGAAATACGTTGAAGTTTCTAGGGCTGCAGAGCCTCCAAGAAGCACATGTTCAACTTTTACAATCCTAAATCCATTTCATACACACCTTCACTGTTTACTTATTCCCTTCTCTCCTCCATTGGTTTGTTTCAGTTTGTTCTGAATTTTCCTAGGCATAACAAAACTGTTTTAGGATCTGGGCACACAGACTCTGTGTTAACTCTGCTGTACTGGTATCCAGTACAGGGGGCATCCAGCTGAACTGGACTCCCAAGCTGCTGTTGGAACCAAGTATTAGTGATTTCCAAGTATTGGTAATCAGTGCTATCTCTTATCTCCAACAGGCCAGGAGGCATGGATCCGGAAACTGAAGTGGCCTGATTTGGAGCAGTTCAGCCAGAAAAGGTGGAAGCCACTGTATGTGTCTCCAGAATCCACTGAGACAGCTGCTTTCCACAAGGCTTATGAGAACTTTGCTTTCTTCTGGATTCTCAAGGCTGGGCATATGGTAAATAGTAATGTCCTTGGGGTGGAATCAGCCAGAAGACTGAAGATGTAGCTGATATCTGCTTCTTTATAGCAGCTGCTTATCCTGTGCTTTTCTCTGTTTTAGGTACCAGCTGACCAAGGAGAGATGGCACTCAAAATGCTCAGGATGGTGACCCAGCAGCAGGACTAGGGGAGGGGAGGTCAGCTGGTCTGGCTTCCTGCCCAGCACCAGGATTCTGAAAGAGTGAATCTGGGATCCTAAGCCAAAGAAGGCACAGTGGCTGTTGGGACACACAGCCTCCCTCATCTTGCTGATACTGTGCTCAAGTGCTTGTGGAAAGGCATTTTTTTCCTTGAATGTGTTATTGCTTTTGAATTTTTAAGCTGTGATTTGCTGCCTTAACACTCTTCATAAATGACTCTTCCAGAGGGAAGTCCCCTGTCATAAAGAACAAGCCCTGAACCTTTGCCTTGGAAGGATTTTGTGCTCTTTCCCTTCCCTGAATGATCCCTTGTCTGTTTGCATACCAAGAGTAAAACTGATTTGACTTGATTTGCTTTGTGTTCGTTCCTCTGGAGAGGTGACCTGCTTCATGAGGCTGTGGAATGTTCCTTTGTCCTTCCTTTGGCTTCTGCTTGAGTCACCTGGCTGGATTACAAGCTGAAGACATGGAAATGCCAGGACAGAGGACCTGCCCTAGAGGAATCACAGTCCATCTCATTTTGCTGAGGTGCCTGAATTAGGATCCAGGATTCTTCAGACTTCCTGTGCTATGGAGAGCGAAAAACATCCCACAGAGGAGGATTTGACCCTTTTCATCTGACCATTTGTTTCTTGTTTCCATTCTTCTTAATGCCTGCTACTCAAACCTTGCCTTTATCCTCAACACCTAAAGTACATCCAGCAGGAATTCTTGCTTTCTATGTCCTGAAGCAGAAGGCCTGTTAATACCCTATTGTACCAAAGAGTCTCAACAGACAGAAGCCTCTTAAAACCTTCTAGGTTTAGCCAGAAGGAAAGGAGCATTATCTGAGCAATAACAGTATAATTCTGAAAGATGATAGGAATGTTTAAAATAAGGATATACAAAATCTCGATCCATGTCTTTTAGAGATTTTTTTTTTTTAAATCTTGCAGAGACCTATTACTTTGAAACATTTTCTTTTTAATAATACATAGTCAAGAAGAGACTTGGTCTGACATCATTTGACTTTTGCTATGGAGCATGAAGTAGTTGTTTTTTATTGGTGTCTGATAAGGAGGTACAACAGCTCCTTCCAGCTATCAGAATCCTAAGTAAATAGCAACCTCTCAATTACTCCAGCCACTGAAACTGTTGTGAAATACCTGTTAGCATTGTCTTAGCAAGAACTGAGGCACAATGCTGTGTGAACACATGCAATCACCCATCAGCTGCACTATTGGCACCTAATAATTGCTTTCCTTTTTCATGTTCCCTTCTTGTATTCTTGAGAACTTCAGCAATGCAAATCCAGATTTGGTTATTTAAACACCTTTTTCAATAAATAGGTCTAATTCATCTCTCTTTAGCATCACATTGATTTCACTGCTTGAAAATGACATCTTTTCTGTTTTGGCTTTTAGATGAGCAAGAGGAGGTTGCTACAAGTGTGTAAATTTGCATATGTGCATTCTTGGAATATTTTTAAATAATTTGCCTAGCGAATCAGCATGTTTTTGCCTGGGTAATGTGCTGGTTTGGGCTGGGATAGAGTTAATTTTCCTCCTAGTAGATAGTATGGGCTATGTTTTGGATTTGTGCTGGAGATGTTGATAACACAGGATTGTTCCAGTTGTGGCTGAGCAGTTCTGACAAGGCCTTTACTGCCCTCGCCAGATCCCACCAGTAAGGGGCCTTTTGGGAGCACAAGGAGTTGGAGGGGACACAGCCAGGACAGCTGACCCTAACTGACCCAAGGGATGTCCCAGGCTAGGTGGTGTCATGCTCAGCTGGGGGAGAAGGAGGAAGGGAGACACTGGGGGTGATGCTGTTTGTCTTCCCAAGTAACTACTGCATGTGATGGAGCCCTGCTTCCTTGGAGACAGCTGCACACCTGCCCATGGGAACTGGTGAATGAATTCCTTGTTTTGATTTGCTTGATGCCTTTTAAACTCTTTTTATTTCAACACATGAGTTTTCTCACTTTACCCTTCAGTCTCTCCCCCATCTGTCTTGGGGGGGAAAGTAAATGGGCAGCTCTGTGATGTTTATTTGCTGGCTGGGGTTAGACCATGACAGCAGTTTGAGCTGGCTGGTCCTCAGTCCTGTCATATGCAGTATTCTGCATTAATCCTAAATTAATACTATCGGGCTTCAGAGAGGAAAATAATTGAGAAGGTGGTCTCTCCAGAAAGCAGCATTTAGTGCTATGCTCATCCCTCTTTATCAAATGGGACATTGATTCATTTGCCATGGGCTGGTGCTCAATCACAGGCCTGAGGCATCTGTTCCTTTTCCTGCTTTGTTTTAGCTTCATCAGGTTTTTCTGTTGGCAGAGACAGCCTGTGAGGAAAAAAGATGGTGTCAAGAAGGCTGGTGGTAACAATTTGTTGGTTTTAGGGGCTATGCCAAATCTAAGTGTGCTAGAATAAAAACACTTGGCCATGGAGACAGGCTTTTAACTAGGGTTCATTTAAATGCAAACAACAAAGCAGCAATCCATTAGCATCAAGGAAGATTTGTTTTATTCCAGTAAAGGCTTTGTCACTGGTGTGTCACAGCTCTAGATCATCACAAAGGTAGGTCACCTGTCCAGTAGATGCTGTAAGAAATCAGTTGCTTTGAAAGGAGTTCAAGTCCCACTGTGTATCTGATTGGTAGTGACATAATTTGTCCACTTTGATTTCATGCACTGTGCCTTTTCCAGATAAGGGCAGTCACTTGGCAAATCCATTAGAGTGATTCATTCTAAATATTAATGCAATGTTTTACAGATGCTGGATCAGTCAGAAGAAAACAGCCTAGTGTTTGTATTTCATCCTCTGCAGCTGCAGGCTCTGATTGCATAGGTAGCCTGACAGCCACTGACTTATTGTGCTCGCCATCAGTTAAAGTTAACTTTAATTTTTTTAACTGATTTAAATCTCTGTTAAAAATCAGTAATTCAGCACTACTACTTCAGCATGAACAGTTTTGGCTTTCTGTAACAATCTGCCTTTTCCAAGCCAAAGAAAGAGACCTAGAAGTTTCTTTCAAACCCACAACAAAAGAAGAATGTCTGTGTACTGAGGCAAGATGGAAATCTTGGAGCACTTCTTCATTGTCATGTTGTATCTATTATCCTGTAAATATTCTTATGTATGGCAGCACAGGTTTTTTTGTGTCACTTCCAGACACTGAGACCTATTCATGTTTTTCCAGAAGGGGTTCAGGAATGGAGTAGTAATTTGTCTGGCCCTTGTATAGAGTGGAGTTCACCCTCACAAAGTTTCTCTGAACCTGGTTTTAGCATTTGCTGTATGATAGATTTGATAGTTAAGGAGTAGCTATAGGTCTTGTGGAGGAACAAATGAACCACAAATCTGGATGCAAAGTACACTTATGGTAAGGCAAGGTTTAGAATGTAGGACTTGTCCAAATTTCACTTGGATGTCATGTAGGAAAACACAACTACAGATTCACAGGGGACTTGAAAAAATAAGGCCAGAGTAAGTGCTGTACAGAGAGTGCCTCACTCACTGTACATCACAATTTTACTGAAGCTGATTCAAATCCAAGAGCTTGTTTCTGTTCTCCCTTAGCTTTTATCTTCCAGTTTCAACACCAATATTTATAGGTAGATACTGAATAGGGCTGTATCAGTTTTAAAATGCTGTGAATCCTCTAAGAGACAGCTGGAATAATTCTATCTGCAAGCTGTAGTGCCTAGACTTGACAATGCCTACCACAGTCATTTTTGAAGGCAGCTATAAAGGATGCTAGAACCAGCCTGGTTAAGCTGCTTTTCTATTGCTTCTCTGGTCCTGAAGTGTCCTATTTCTCTACAAGCTGGTTGCAGAGTTCTTTGAACCAGACTGTGCTCACCAGCATTATTAGCCCCATTTGGCCCTGGATGGTCACAGCAATAATGATACTGCACCTACATTGTCCTATTTAAATACTTTTGTTCTGTCCTTTATCTCCCATTATCAGCCAGCTTGTACTCCTCTCCCACAATCTGTTTGGAGACACAACAAGTGATGACTGATGGTATGGTATACCATGTTCTAATTTTATTATTCTCTCCCATTTCTCCTTGCTGAATACAGCAATATCTGGGAACTACATTCCTGTAGTCAGCTCTACTAAAACTGCAGATGGAACATATTTATTCAGATGTTGTGTAGTCTATCTTGGATAGGACAAAATAAACAAAATTGTAGGAACTTCATTTGAAGCAGTAAAAGATGAGTTTTAACAGTTTATATACTGTGTAATGGGTAAGTTAGACTAAAAAAAATACACTGGCTGGTGCATCCTCAGCTAGTAGATGATTTTCTAGATGATTCATTTATTTTTTTAACAAATTGAGGGAAGGAAAGAAGGAAAAAATGTCTTAGGGAATCCAGGGCTTAGGTCTTTTAATGTGATTTCCTTGTTAGAGCCAGAGAGGAATGTCTGTCTGTCACTTGACAGCTCTATTTGGGGTAGAAGTTGAAAATAGCTTGACTGCTGCTACTACACTGGATCTGCTTTTCACAGAGTTGTCCCGGAGCTTTAAATGTTTTATTTCTTTCAAGAGGTTGCCAGATGCCATTTTATGTTATAACCTGAGGGAAATGTAAGCCTGCCCAATTACTTGGAGCTGGTCAGAAAAAAGTGGGCAGGAGCTGTCCTTGCCCTGAGGCAGCAGGGAGGTTTCTGGAATGTACCAAGAAGAGAGGCTTGGTCCCAGGGCAGCTGGGGGACTGTGGGATGTGGAAGAGGGAGAAATCTTGTCCATTCACCTCGGCTTCACCTATTCTTCTTCTTGCCAGCCTGGGCAGGTGGATGCCGTGGGATGGTGCCAGACGTGCAGTGGAGTGACCGGCCACTCGGTGGAGTAAGGAGACCTCGGAATGCCAGGGGAACACGCTGGCATCTGCAGTCCGGTGCTGTCCCTGGAAACACCAGGGAATATTCGTTCGATCCTACGAATTCACAGGGGAATCGGCTTTATGTGAACCGCGACAGAGGATTGTTTATTTTAGCAGTAACTTCGGGAGAACGGGTAGTTTGGTCTTTGTGTAGTATGTGTGTTGTAAAAAGAAACAAATAAGGCATTAATGTGTTTGAATTTAGTCAGTTGCGCTCTAGCTGGGCTCATCTGACAGTTTTGCTCATGCCTCATTCATAATCTGGTAAGAATGCTGTTGAAATCAAGCAAGAGCATTCATACTATGTAAAATTAAACTAGTAACACTTCTACAAGACAACGTCCTCTAGCACTTAGAAAATTTCAAAGGAAGATCCTTGCTTGTAGAAACATTTCCCCAAAATTTCTAAGTTTTGTTCCTGATGTTTAACTTTTCATAATAGAAAAATAGATTAGAGAAAAGGCAGTAAAAAAAAATCAGATATCTTGCTTCTGTTCCAAACTTAATTAAGCTAGTGTGAGAAAACTCCATTACCTCTTAAGTAATATTTTAAAGTTCTTAGGGGCAAGAGTGCTAATAAGCTGATTATTTCTGCCTGTTACCCATTGTTTGAGACATTTAAAGAGACTGTCCAGCTGATAAAGCACATCTGTTACATTGTTAATCAGAGCAGTTAATGGGAAACAGGATTTGATTCAAAATACAGTAAGACTATGAGAAGCCAAATATTCAAGGAGGGCTATATTGTGTATACTATAGAGAGAAATTGTACTATGAAGCTGTTCTTAAGGGCTGGGTCTCTGGATGTTGCTGGAACACAACCAGAATTGTAGACAGGGCCATCAGCCCTGGGGAGTGCCCTCCTTAGACGCTGTTTCTGACACCAGATTATAATTTGCTATGTGAGTGGAATTGACATTGATGGAAAAGCAGCTGCTTGTAAAGAAATCCTGCAAATGACAGCCATGGCCTGTGGTATGCAATTAAATATTTCCTCTTGAACTATTTATTCTTAGCAGGCAAATATGGTAGTGCCACCACTAGACGTATTTCAAGTTCTAGAAGGAAACTAGAGTGGTAGTATGTAAAATATTTATTTCACATAGTTCATGAGTCAAATGAAGTTGCCAAATATCTCTAATTAAACAAGTAGTTAGATATACCAGTAAGGAAAAATAGTCCACTGATGCATGTCCTAACTAGAAGTGGAGAAGCAGGGATGAGCAAGGAGCAATGCCAGCTATACCTCTGGAAATAAAAAACAACCTCCTGGATTCAGCCCTACAAACTTCACCTTGGCAGAGCAGCTGCCCAGCAAGTAGGTGGCACATGTTTGGTTCACTGCCCTCATTTTAGCCCCCATGGGACACCCCCAGCTTTAAGATCTTTACTGGCAGCATCTTTCATCCCAATTCTCCCGTGTTCAGTGCTATCAAATCATCTCCTGGCTGTCATGTATTTGCTTGACATATTCAGCTGTCTGTAATGACAGCTTCTACAACCTCTGCAGCTCTCTTATCAGCTTCACTCCAGTGCTTGCTGGCACTCAGGCTGTCTGTGGCAGTTCTTGGACTTCAGCACTAATTCCTCAAACCATAGTGTCTAAACCCAAATCTTCTTCCCCTGCATCCACTCCTTCCAAATTAGTGCAAGATTGATACAGATTTTAATGCTGACAGTTTTGGTCTAAATCTATGTTGCCCCTTACTTGCAAATCTAGACCAAGTTCCTTAATCTTCCAGCAGAAGATAAAGGAAAGTCAGTGGAAATTAACTTCTTTTCATGAAACTGAGCACAACCCTTCTGAGGTGAGGGAATTCTTCCTCTGGTCATGACAAACAGGAATATTCCTTTTTTTTTTTTTTTTCTACCACACTATTTATTGTGACTCCACTTCCCAGTCTGGGCCAGCACAGCTGCTCGCCTGCACATAGGGAGGGGAGTTAGAGCAAGGAGTCACTGAGACAATCTCAGCAAATGAGGTGGGACAGTGACACAGATGTGCTCTGAGCCTTTGAAGAGCTTGAACTCACTTCAGAGCAGTTAGACTAACAGGAGCTGATTCCACACAGGTGTCTTCCCACAACTCCAAGGGGTACCAGCTCACATATTTTTGAATAGGTGTCCCTAAGGGGTGTGCTGAGCTCAATCCCCATATAACCTGAAGAGTTCAAGGGTCTCAAGATAAAAGCTAAATATCCCCACATCTTAAGAATCCTGCTCTAACTAGACAGCTTCAGAGAAGTTTGCTGATCAAATATTCTGCTTCCCTTTTCACATCTCTTCATATCTCTTCAGAAAGTCTTTGCTTCTCAAAGTTCATATCTGATCTCTGCACTTTCATTTTTTTTTCTTTCCCCAGACTGGAAAGACTGTTTAGTACATCAGTGAGGGAAAGGAGAACTATTCTGCTTTTTTTTTGTAAAAATAAAGATCAAAGTGGCAGAGGCTCTGGAATCAGCTCCTTATCTCTCTGAGGGTGGATATGTGGGGAATTGTATTGCTGTCACTGTGTTGATTGACTTACAGGCTACAGGGCTGTCAAGCCATCCTCTTTCCAAACCCTGAATTTGCACATAAGTGGGATGAGAAACTCGTGCTCAAAGAAATAAAACTTCCTGAGAACACACAGGTTTCTACAAAAGAGATAAATTTGAGCAGCTTGCTCTAATCATGGAATTTTCAGGGTTGTTAAGGGCCGTATGGACCTCTCTTACTGCAAGAAGCAAATAAATGGATCCTGTCTCGATTCAAAACCTGCTGCACTTACATGGTCATTTTAGCTGGGCAGCTTTATCAATCACCTACAGGACGTCACAAAGTGATTGATGGTCACCTGCACTGAGTATCTACAGGAGGAAAGGAGTGCTGGCAGAGGCAGTGAGTACCTGAGCCTGACTCAGCCAGAGCTCCTTCCTCCCCTAGAGCTGCACCCCCATCATTCCTGGTCTGAGACACAGTGCAGAAACCAGAACCATCCCCGGTCTCCTCTCTGGCATCTCACAGCTGTGGGCTTCAAAGGCAGTCCCAAACACTCTTGAGAGAAAGAAAAGGGGCAGAGCAGAGATCAAATTAAAACCTAGCCATGGAGCATAGCAGTTGCAGACGGCTTTAACGAGGACTCCTGCAAAGGCAGGGACATGCTTTCGTTACCCGCTCTGATTAAAGCGGGGGTGGGCAGTGTCAGTGCCCAGCCAAGCCCAGCCACCGCGGGATCCTTCCCACGGCTCTGCCTGCTCGCTTGGGCGCAACGGAGCGCGGGGAGCTCCGCTTGTCCTGCTGCACCTTAATTACCCCTTAACTCTCTACACTCGGCTTTCCCCCTCTAGTCTGGAACTGTTCAGACCAGGCTTTTTCTAAGAAAACACTATTGCAGTGTGACTGGTGTTTTACTTGGGGCGTCGGACTGAGGTATGGAGCAGTGAAGGGGCCGCAAACGGGTCCGTCCGCTGCCGCAGAGCCCCGGGGATGTCAGGCCGGCTGCGTCCCGGGCTGCTGCTTCTGCTGCTCTCTCCATCCTGCCTCGCTTACAGCCGTCGCCTCGCTCCTCGGGCAGTCTCCGTGCCATCGCCGCAGTTCCCACATCCCGCCCCGCTGTCCCTGGTCCCGCTGTTTCCATTGCCACTATCCCCCTGTCCCAGTCTCTGTGTCCCCGATCCCGGCTGTTCCCCTTGTCCCGGTCTCTTTGTACCCNTCCCGCCCGGCCCCACCGGGGCCTCCCTGCTGCCGCGGCGCCCCCTGGCGGCGGCCTCGCCTCCCTCAGCGCCATCCTCCAGCTCTGCCCTATTGTTCCCCGCCCGTCGCTCCCTCCCTCCCTCCGCCGGGGCTCGCGTGCTCCCTGCGCTCTCCTCCATCCCTCCCTCCATCCCTTCCTCCTCCTTCTCGCCGTCGCTCCCGCCCCGCTCCCCGGAGCTGATGTCACGCACCCGCTGAAGGCGCGGGCGATCATGGCTGCTGCGGCCGCTGCCGTGCCGCCGGCCTCCAGCTAATGCCCGCGATGGAGCCGGCCAGCCTGCTGCGGTTCCTGCGGAAGCTCAAGGAGGTTTTCGACGTGTGCGATGAGGATGCGGACGGGTTCATCCGGGTGGAGCACTTCGTCGCCCTGGGGCTGCAGTTCGGCCAAGGGGATGAGGTGAGCGCGGCGACTCCCGGCCCCCGCGCAACTTTCACCTGCTGTGTTCGGCCAGACCCCGCCCGGGCCGCCCCGTCCCCACCTGTCCCCACCGCGGTGCCCGTCCCTTCGGGAGCCCCGGGTTCGTGCCTCAGGGCAGCCCGGTCCCGCTCCTTTCGGGGTGGCTCGGGCTCCCTCCGTTCCTCAGGGGGTCTCAGAGCCGCCCTCTTGGCGGCCTGGACCCCCCTGCTCTCAGGGCCATCAGCCGCCTTCTCCCTTTGCCGGGGAGCCCTCCCCAAAGACCGGCTCCCTCCTTCCCCAGGGGGCCCGCAGCATCCCTCGTCCCTCGGGTACGGGGACCGGTGGCGGTGCCTTTCGAGGAGTGTTTTTATTCTGGTTTTTGTCCGCCCTGGCTGAGCTGAGCTCTCTCCGGCGTGCCGGGCTCGGTGGGGCACAGGGAGCGGAGCCAGTGCGGTGCCGGCAGTGTCTGGTAGCCAGGGAAGCACCTGTGCAGGCACCCCAAAAGCGCCCCGGGGATGGGGTGGGAGCGAGGGCTCCCTCCATCCCTGCCTGCCTCCAGCCCTTCAGTGACACAGCGTAAATCTGGAGTCGCGCCACCGGTCTCGGCAGAGCCGTTGCGTCAGTGGGACCGCTGTAAATCGTGACATCAGTGTGGATGGGAGTGGGATTCGGGCCAGAGGCGATGAGGGCAACGCCATGCGCTGGTTGGAAACACTTCCCGTCAGAGATTCAATCAGGGGCTGCAACTCCAGCGAAATGAACCAGCAAGAAACGCTTTCCTAGGAGAACTCTTGGGATGTTGCTCTTTGCTGTTCAATGCTTCACAATGCGCCCCAGCAACTTTGGGTGCCAGGGAGGAGTGAAGATGGGACTACGATGAGGTTCAGAAAACCAGTGTCAAACAACCTTTTAAACTACAATAAAACAAATTAATGTGAGGAACTAATAAAACGGTGGTTTACAGAGGGATGCCAAAGAGGCAGCAAAGCCAGAGTGAATTCAAGTAATTGTTGGAGCAAATCGCTTATTTCTAGCTTTCCACTCGTAATGAAACACAGCTCATGAATTAAATCAGGAAATGAGGAGATGGAAGGCTTATTACTTACAGATAGTCACAGGTCTTAAACATTTTCTTAATGAGAAGCTGCAGTTTGTGGTTTTAACAGGCAAAATAAGAAGTCAGTGATCATAACAAGTTTTATTGATTTTGGGTATGTCTCTTCTACAATTTTATATAAACTAATAGAAGTATTCTTAAATCCTTTTTGCCAGATAAACTTCATCCAAATTGCTTTTTGCACTACTGTGTTTATTTGGAGGCAGATCAATGGCTTTCTTAAGCAACACTGAGGAAGACTGATGAAATTCCACTGGCTGTTTTGCAGTAGGATGACAGCGATGGTCATAACAATCCTCTTTGGTTTTAGAAATCTTTCAGGTTGCTTGAGTGGAGTGGCTGTTCTGTAAGATGCAAAGGAGGGTTTGGGTGATGATCTCATAAGCTTAGAGTGAATTGGAGTATATTAGTTGAAAAATATTTAGATGGACAGAAAGAGAAAACTGGAAATCCCAGTAAAGACAGCGCTAGAAAAGTACCAGTTGTCAGTGGTAGTTTCAGGATGGGCTGCCTTGCTGGACAGGCACAGGAGAGAGTGCCAGTGGTGAGAAATGCTTGCTGTATATTTTGTTCAGTTGTAACTGGCAGTGTTTGATAAGATATTTGTAAAACTGGGACAGAGAAGTCTTCTCTATATATCTTGCCCCTTTATCTATCAGTGTTATAATATATCTTGTTCTGGTTTACTCCCTCGTTCTTGATAGTTGGTGTTGGAAGTCCCTTGATTTCAGAGGAGCAGCTGAGTAAATGGGATTTGTAAATCACCCAAAGAGATTTGCTAGTGAAATACAGAATCAATTTTCCAAGTGCAGATTTACTCCAGAACAACCACTGTAGGTGAACTGCTCTAGTTTAAAGGCTTGTTGAAAGTGAACTTTTTGTGTGGTGAATCACAGTTGATGTTTGGAGATGGTGAGAATCTACTCTCCCAAGTAACACAGTGCTTTCAACCTTTCATCTGCAGGAACCTACCAAGTTCTGTGTGGAAATGCATCTCATGAAATTAAACTGAGGAGGCAGTGTTAGGGAGCAGTTTCCTTTAACACATTAGAACACATTTACTGTCAATGAAAATTAATTCTGTTTTTGATTATGCTAAACTTCTTGGGCCTCATCCACCTCGGCTCCCTTTACATTCAAAAGAAATCTTTCCATGGACATCAGTGTAAGATTGGTTTGCCCTCATGCAATCAAATATAAACATAATATTATTCTGTTTATAGAGTTCATATGGCCACAGGAAAGGTCCTATTTTGTAGCACTGTGTAATTCTGATACTTACCAACAGTAGCCTGGGGTCATGTTTATGAAATGAGAGAGTATCTGTCCTTTCAGAGGTGCCTGAAGGGTACACACAGCTTTCCACCTCTTCTCTACCTCCTCAGAACCACCATTATCCAAAGTTTGGAGTCTACAAATTCTTAATAATAACTTCAGTAGGGTTATTAGGGCATTTTTCCTTTTCTGTTTTTTTTTTCTTCTTCTTTCTGTTTTCTTTCTTGTGTGTGTGTGTGTGGGGTGTAGTCAACATGCTGAATTTTATTATTCCTGAAAGATAACAACTCTCTGAAAACTGCCCCAAGGCAAAAACATTGCAGTAAGGCAGCAGCTTTCCCTTCAAGCAAAGTAGTCCTTACCTGCACAGTCAAACTAATAAACTTTAATGTTTCTGGTTAACTTTTTTTTCTTTTGGGATTTTGAAACCTCTGCTTCTAATAGATTCTAGCAAGTTTGCTTGCAAGCTTTTGCTTTACCCTGCAGAGCGTGTGGTTCAACTAGAGGAAAAAAGGATTTGGTTGTATTGATTTTGCAGAGCCAGGAACAGAACTCTAAATTCCTGAATTTAGAGCAGACTTGACTGGCTGTCAAGCACTGCTTGCATATACAAGCAGTTGTGGAACTCGTACTTTTAGGCAGCTGGGCATTCTGGCCTCTGTTCATCCCATCTGACTGTGGGCATTTAACTGAGTTGTCTCCATCAGTCTTTCTCTGTGGATATTGATGAGCAATTGAACACTCAGAGGCTGTAACAGGACCAAAGGATGAAATAAATCCCTCAGAGACACTTCTTTGTCTCCAGGACAACAGAAACTCCTAGCTGAGACTTTTGGTTCAGTGCTTGGGTCTGACTTTCCTGGTGAATGGGGTGTTTGCCATTTGTGTAGAAATCTGAAGAAAGACATGAAGGGCTGTTTCCAAAGCGACTTGAGTGGATGGCATGTGCTCACTAGCTAAAGAAACACTTCACATAACACTGAGAAATGCCAAGAGTCACTCACCATCTGGTTCCCTTTCACTGGGAAGAGTTG
Organism: Buphagus erythrorhynchus; assembly: GCA_013400855.1. NCBI lineage: Eukaryota > Metazoa > Chordata > Aves > Passeriformes > Sturnidae > Buphagus > Buphagus erythrorhynchus. The sequence goes on from VZTT01044261.1 coordinate 36,683, forward strand.
CAGTAGCAGCCAAGTGTCTGGGAGCATTGTGAGTGACGTGTTCAGCAAGCCCCAGTTCTGGCAGTGGATTGTGTGAATGTGTATTTCAGGGTAGTGCCAGTTGACGTTTCATTATGCCAGATTCTACTTAAACTCCACACTCAGTTTTCAGCAACAACTGAAGTAAGCTGAGCATGTTGACAGCTTCTTTCTGAGGCAGGTAAACACCTTTTGGAGGTACACAAACCATGCAGGTGCTCACACCATCATCTTTGTCATGGTGAGATCTGCTCATCAGTTTGAAGCAGTGTCACAATTCAAAGGGGGCTTCAGCAGCTAATAAAATGTATAGGCCAATATCAGTTATTCACATGAGTGGACAGTAATTCACTTAAAGCCAATGGTTTATTAGTGGTGTAGAACAGAAATAGCTAAAAATGAGATCACATATTTCTCATGAACAGATGAAAATTTCTGGCCAAAAGAAAAGGCTATAGGGAGATGATTGTTGCTAATTTTAATTTTCAGCTCCGTTCAGGGCTGAAGTTAAAGGCATCACCTCAAGTGCTCCCCCAGCAGTAGATTGTGGCTGGGGCTGAGTTTAATGGCACTCTTTGTGTTTCATTTTGATTTGCTGTCAGATGTCTCCCTGGTGCTGAGGTTGTCACACTCCAAACAGCCCTTCTGTTGTAACCACTCCAGAAGTAGCTTCTCCTGTAGTTCCAGGACTGTGATTTCACTGCCTGACAATCCAGAGTCTTTCTGAGGAGTCTGGGTGAATTTCAGGCTCCTGGCTGTAGTCATGCAGCTCAGAGTTGCACCCAGAAATTAAAGGAACCAAAATTCCTGTCAGTGTGCACAATGACGTAGTAGCTCATACCTTCTTGGTAGCATGAGTCTACAGCCATTGAAAAAGAGACTTTGGCACTGAAACATGGAAACAAAAGAGTGTTATCAAGTGATACTGCCATTCTTAAAAGGTCATACTTCTTCTTTCCTGGAAATAATTATTAAAAGAAAAAGAAATAGTTGCCTAGACACTAACAAGGATACAAAGAGCAGTCCCATGTGACAGTGTTTTCTAGGCAGCAGCAAGGCTGCCATGCATTCAGATTCTTTAAAACTCTATTTGCTAATGACCCAGATGTTTAGTACAATTTACAATGACTGGAAAAAAATAGAGTTCTGAAGTGGAACAGTGGGGTACTCAGTTTATGGATTAGTCAAGGTACAGCCACTGTAGCCTTCCTAATTCAATATGAACTGGCAGTGAATATGTTTAAAATAGCCTTTTGCTATATGCTGAAACTAAGCATGTATTTCTAAACAGCTGACATAAAGCAAGGTTGGTACTCAGTGTTAATGAAACATTTGCCAAAGTGCTGTGGTGGAGAGAGGAACTGTAGGTTTGCTGTGCACTCATGAGTTTAATTCGTTATGTAATGTTTGCATTTCAAAGGTAAGAGCTCTGAGGGGTACAGCTAAGAATTGATTGTTGCTGTGTTTTGCAGTACAAGTCAGTGAACTAAAACAGTATATTCTTAATGCCTGAAGGAAAGGCAATCAATTTTGATAGCAATTCTTGTTATTTAAATGACTGTGTTTTATTGCTACCTCAGTGTTTGCATTTAGCACAGGTACAGTGATACTGCATTGACTTATCATTAAATGCAAAAGTAAAAAAAGGCATGAATGAAGCATAGAAGACAGTACAGTATGGAAAGTAGCATATATAAGTGGTGTGTTAAAACATTCAGCTGCCAGGCAAGGCCAGATATTTTCTATGTAAATTTTTCTCCCTCCATGCCTGATTCAGTCCATGCTGTTAAGTTGTAAAATTGGTGTTCTTTGTCTGTGATACTGCCTGCGTGTTCTCCAGAAATTTGCTCTTGCAAATCCTACGGTGGATTTCGCATTTCTCACATGTATTGATTTTATTCCTCTAATATGATTAAGCTCTGAAAAGCAAATTAAACAAAATTTTTGGAAGGGAGGGTAAGTCTTGGAGGGAGAACAAGCCACTGCCGTCTAGTATTGATGGGGATGATCCCCAGTACAAAAATTTTTTTTGGCTTCTAAATTGCATTGTTACCTGCAATTTGGCACAATTGACTCATACTCAGCAGCAGTGCTTTTGTAGCAATAAAGTGGAAAGAAGTAAAATGCCTTACAATGTTTTAAGTTTTTATTCTCTGTGCAGTTGATAGTATAGTTTCCTGTTAATTTTATCTGATTTTAATGCTGATATTCACAAGCATTTTTAAATCTTTTATCTAATTTTTTGCACCAGACTGTCTGCTCAGGAGTTGTAACAGTTCTTAAAATACGCAGTATTTGGGGACACACGTGATCTCAGACCTAGATCCTGGCACAGGCTGATGGGCAAACACCCATCCCTGAACGTGGTTAACTCAGTGAGGGGTGTGATTAAACACATGAATGATAAAAGAGAGCATCAGACAAAATCACTACTACTCCAACATACGGTTTTACAACAGCAGTGTGAGTGTCAACCAAGCACTGTATGATACCCTTTTACTCAAGATACAATTGAAGGGCCTCACCTGGAGAGAATGCAAGTGTTTCTGTAGAGTTATGTGTGCTGGTTTCACGTTTTGTGTGCAGTTAAAACCATAAATAGCAGGGCTCCTTCCTAAGCCTTGGATCAGTTTCAGTTCTGAAGGATGTTCAGCCTCTGAAGGAGAAGCAGGACTGAACTGTGGGGTCAAAGTACAGCAAGGGAGACAGGGTCGATGCACAGGGCACAAAATGCAGGCACTGGAAAAATTGCAGTATACTCCTTGGATTTTAAAGCTCCTTTGGCAGTTTTAGTTTGGGTGAAGCATTATGGTTTTAGGGGGTCAAGTGAAAAGCTTAGAAACAGGTGAGACTTCTCTGTTAGGGTTCCTGAAATTAGAAGGAAAGGTACTGGAATGGTGTGCTCTGGAATGCAGAGGATATTGGCCTGGTGAAATGAGGGGTGTTTCAGAACGACCTACATTTCAGTACTTACATGTGTTTTTTCAAGCATTCCATAACATCACAGATACATCTGCATTGTCAAACTTGTTTTTTTTCCCCTTTGAGGGACATTCTGGTGGTGTTCCATCACCTCCAGATAAGCTGACCCTCCCCAATGGGATCCAGATGGCTTCTGGAACATGGGATATTATTTTCCAGTGGCACTTCTATTGTTATGATAAAATATCCAAACAAACGTGCAAACAGCTTTGTCCATGTGTTTGCATGGTACTAATAGATTTTACTGTCCTAAAATATTGGTGACTTTGCTAGTTTAGTAGTAAATGACTATATGGGCAGTTTAAAACCTAATATATAGGGTATATAGGATGTGTATGTTGGGATATGTTGCTAAGGCAGTTTTCTTAGTGTTGTAACCTACTGGGAGCAGAAGAAACCTGTAGGAGAATTTTGTTGCACGCTTTATGCAGACTCCTTAACATTGCTTTATGAGTCTGGCACATCATTTTTGCCTTAAATAAGTAGGAATGTAATTTACTTCACCTTTTGGAGTTTTCTGTAAGTATGATATCTTGATGGATTTCATTTGAAGCTAGCTTTTTATTGACAAAATTTAAATTTGAATATTTGGTAAACAAGAAGTGAAAATGCTCCAAAACATAAATTTTGTTCAACACAAAGCATTTTTCCATTTTCTTCTGAGAAACATGAAAAAGAATAAATGGTTTTGATTTCCTTTCCTTGGTAAGAAAGCTGAAAAATCAATTTTTTACCAAGTTATGTATTGAGTGAGTGCAGAGACTTTGTGGATGTTGGAGGAAGGGAAAATATGTTGCTCAGTTCTCTGCCTAACTGGAGTTGTGTTCAGGTTGCAGTTATCCAGAGCTGTGGGGAAAATAAAGCAACAGCTACAGCAAAACCATGAATAATGCCAAGCCATGTAAGAAACTAGACAACGGAATCTGCAGGAAAAGAAAATCAGTGAGTTTGTGCAGGAACAGCTTTAAAGTGTGGTACAAGAGAATTTAGGATTATGGTTCATGAATGTTTGTTTGGCTATGATTCATTTATTGCAGCCAGACATGAGAGAAACTTGTGAATTTTAGCCTCTAGTGTGAAGAGTGAATTGTGTGTTTCATTCCTCAGTTGTCTTTGGGATTGCTTGAAAACAAAGAATTGAGGAGTGCTTTGGGACACATCTTCAAAGGAGCTTTGATAATGTCAGTTTTGCTTTTCCTGCTGAGCAATTACAAGGCATGGAAGTTTCCACCAAGGAAAATTGCATCTTGCCTCCTCACCTGGGAATTGAGTGCTCTTTGCCAAACACAAACTCCTCTACACAGGGCTGCATTTCACTGGAAAGTGCTGTGATATTTGCTTCCAATCAGACAGTCCAATGTGGCTTGTTTAGAGAGAGAATGAAATTGGTTTGAGCAGCCTGCTATTGACAGCTGTCATTTGGGAAGGTCTAAATTTGAAGGTCAATGTGTCTGTAGCTGCTTGTGTGACTTTGGGGGTGGCAGATTATGATCTTTATCAATAATCTACCACCTCTCTTGTGTCCTGTAGTCACCCTGACTGCTGACTCTGCTGGTACTCAGAGGATTTCTGGACATCTGTCAGCCAGACTGGAAGCTTTGGCCCTAACCAAGCTCACAATGTCTTTCCAATGGGTGAAAGACAATTTGCTATGTACAGAGAATTTGGCACAGGTCAAGTCACTGTTGTGGTGCAAATGCTGGCAGATGCAGATCATTTGTTTCTTGATTCAGATAGTCACCCAGATAAACTCTGGAAAAGGTCAAATATTCACAAATTACTTGCATTTTGCCAAAGATCACAGCACAGATTGCTTTTTCTGTGTGTGTAGGCCCATGTGATTTCTCTTACTGTATTTTTCTTGTACACTTGGCCTGACTACTGCAAACTGCACTTATTTTCCTAGAAATAATTTTCTTTCCCCTGTGGTATTCTAAATACATTGTCAGAAGCCTGACAGCCCTGGTGTGTGGAAGCATCCTCATGGTACTCCTATCTGGTTCTCCCTGAGTGGGTGGTGGAGGTTGGTGATGCTCTATATCAGCTGTTTCTTTGGGGTAGGCACTGAATATTCGGATCAAATTGGTGCAGGGCCAAATTGCTGCTCTCAGTCTGCTGCCTGGGGCCACAGAATGGTTTGAGGAGGAGGAGGGCACCAGGCAGCAGGGATATTTAATGCAGGAGGATCGATGGTGCCTCAAGGGAGGCATCATGAACAGACTGCAATCCCCACTGTCACTCTACAGCATCACAGCTCTGCCTGGGCACTGCTTTTGCTGGAGACTGAAGTAATGTGTGATGTTCTGGCCTCACTGTGTTATTCTCTGGATTTATTCCTTCCATCTTCAGGGAGAACTTCAGTTCTGGACTCACCATGGCTTATGCTTTTTGGTGTTTAAGTAAGGGTAATTATTAAGCTCTGGTTGTGTTACAGCAAAATAGCACCGTTTTGGAAGGGAAGGGAGCTTTGGAGGGATTGGTCAAGGTGGTCGTAAACACAAATGATTTACACAACATTTCAGGTGAAAAGCTTGGTTGATTGAGTTGGTGGGATAATGTGGCTATGAATTACCTTTGGGTTTATTGCAGTTGGCTGCTGCAGCAGATCTTTAGTAATACATTCTGTTTGGTGGCACTGCTCCTTATTCAGTGCCTGACACTGCTTGCATTTTGTAGGTGTTGCACTATTCTGTAGAGCTGCTTCCCTGGATTTATGGTGCAGGGTGAAGAGCATAGGAGGGTAGACTCCTCCCATAGCAAGAAATTGCTGATGTGTCTATTTTAGGGAAGAAGCGTAAAGAGGCACATTTCAAATACCTTTTTTACAGGGGGAAGGCTTGCCATGGGTAACAGTTGTGAAACATTAGGTGTCATTTTACACCACACCTGCCACCCCCTGCCCAGTTTGACTTTGTTCTGGAAGGACCATGAGCATCAGGTTCATCTTCCAGACTTCTGGATGGCGCAGGATGGCTGAAGAGACACTGGCATTTAGTCTTGCGGGCTTCCAGAGATGTTTCCTGAGCCCACAAGGACACCAGGCTGAGCACCCTCTGCAGAGCAAAGCTGCAGAAATGGCCTTTTGGGAGGGGTGATTTTGGATAGAGATATGTGTTCTCAGGGTCCTTTGAAGTGCCTGTGAGATGGAACCTCACTGAGCTGGTACCTCCCTTCCCTTTTCACACTGTGTAACTGCTTTACAGCTCACAGTGCCTTAGAAGGTTCTGTCATTCACTGAATAACACGTGTGCCAGTCACAGAAGGTATTTATTTATTAACCAAATACTATTTCAACTTTAGTTTCTCTTCTTTTTCCCCTATGTTTTCTCTCCCACTCTTGCTGCTGATAGAAACATACCCATTTTACAATAAGTCTGTTAGCCATCACTCCTGCTTAACTTTGGTGAACCTGCTGTCAGTAGCACTGTGTGCCACCATCAGCTCTCACCTGTGGTTTCCCTAAATCAATAGGGCAGAAGGATCCCCATGAGAAGGGGGAAGGAAGAAGGATGTTCCCTTCAAAAAGATTGCAAACATATGGACAGCAGTGAATGAATGCAAAGGAAATACTGGTGAAGTGCACCCTGTGAAGCAGGGTGTCCGTGCTTGAGGGAGTACCTGTGTGTATCTTAATACCCACATGCAAGAATTGGTTTCTAGGAGTAAACTGCCAGCATAGAATGGAGATGGATTTGAGGACCCAAAGCATGTGCTCAGTGCACACTGTAATTAGATTGTGATTGCAATTTCAGCACAGGACTGAACTTCAACCTTTTAAGAACTCAATCTTTCTTCAGTAGCTCATGGGGCTGTTTATGATATCAGCGATGGACTCAAGGAGTATCACAGCTATCAAGTGGGGAGGAAAGGAGAGGCTGTCAAAAGATTACATTTTGATAGCATTTTAAATGTTACCCCCTACACTGTATTTAATGATTCTCTAGTTCTGCTAAAAGTCAGTGGCTCTAAAAAACTCCAGTCATTTTTGNCTTCAGAGACTCTTACTAAAGAGCTGATGTGATTCCCATGAAGATTTTGTTTGCTCTCTGTTAAATGGGTCACTCCATGCCAGATAACATGAGCAGTGTCTGCACCACTTCTTGGGACCAGCAAGGAAAGCAGGCTTAGTACAAGCTGTGTGTCAGCACTGCTTTAAAGGAAAACCTCACACAATTTTAAAATATTCATCTTTGCTCAGCCAATATGACCAAAATAAAGTAATAAAATAGACTGGGGCTTTTTGATGCCGGATTAATAGATTTAGGTCACAGACTGTAAATGAGTGTGACTCATCTGTGTGAATAAATCAGTTCACTTGATTGTGGGATGAATTTACACTTTCAAAGCTTTTAATAGGTAATGAATATTCAGGGTCTGCCACATGGAAGGATTAGATTCCAGCAACCCTGGCTCTCAGTCAGCAAGTGTTACAAAAAGAATGTCTTGGAGTGGTAGAGAGCAGTGCTGCTCTCAAACCTGCTTTTTTTCCTCTTTGCTGCAGCTAATAGGAATGCAACCGTGTGATATACCAAATGTGCAACTGGTGGCTTTAGAAGACAGTTTTTACCGTGCTGTATTGATGCTCAGAGCCTGCTGTCCTCTTATCCCCATCTGTGGACATCAGATGCAGTTGAACAGGTGTTAGACCTGGATTTGAAATCTCCCGGTAGCTTGCAGAGCAATCTGGGAGCAGTTGCTCACCCCAGCCCTGCAGGCAGGGAGGCAGCACCAGGCTCCATTTTAATTTAGGTAAAAGGCTCGAATCTGGGCAGTAACAGGAAGTATTTGATGGAGCACTTACCAACTGAGTTCATGCTGAAGAAGGTGTCTCCCCTGGATTCTTCTGACTGCCAGAAGGTTTGAGATGGTAAAAACCTGTTTCAGTGAGAGTCATGGCGTTGATTTGCACTGTAGAGCCCGTGCTCATGCAGGAACAGACAAGAAGTACATTTCTTTCCTGGGCCCTCTTGAGCAACTCAGCATCCTGTAATAATTCCTATTGTCTTTGTTTTTAAAATACTATTCACAAAAGTGGTGGAGAAGGGAAATAAAGTTGCTGGT
>VZTT01044263.1:1989-16059 GCA_013400855.1 Buphagus erythrorhynchus
ATTGTTGGTTTCAATGGAGTTCTTTGTTCAGAGAGGTAATTTGGAAACTTTTAGAAACTAGAATAAAGGAAATAAATAGCAGGCAATTAATCATGGTAATAGTCCTTCCAAAGGTCACATTATTACTTTGAGAAATGAGACCAATCTTCATTCCTTTAATTTAGTTTCAGGGGGAAAAAACCAAAACCTAATTTTACGGTCATAAATACTGAAAACGAAAATCAACAAGAATGCAATCTTGTAACTCATGCCTTGACTAATAACCACACACATCTAAGATGCCTTGCTTTCAAATACTGTCCCAAGATCACTTTCAGAAATAACCATCAAAACCTGACTGCCAAAAAATGAGACTGCATTAGTGTATAATTTGCTCTGGACCAAGCAGCCTTACTGAACTGCAAGACACCTGTTCAGAGAAAGTTGTGAGAAAGTAAGGATGTTTTCATTTCCCTCTACAGTGATGGGGAATTCAAACAAAACCACCACAGGACATCTACTGAACATCCAGGTTATCTGAATGGAGTGGTTCCCTTTGTTGAAACTTGAGTGCAGACTCATGGGGTCTTGGAGGAAGTTGGGAGATGAGAAGCTTGGCTGTACTATGGCAGCAATGGGACTGAGATGAGGATGAGTCCTGAAGTCACATGCCTATTTGCAAATCTGTATTTTGCATATAATGCCATGGAAAAAGAAATAAACTTGGCAAACCATCACCACATCACACTTGACTATGGGCAGGCCTTATTATTGTTATTAAAGTAGCTGTAGCTACTTTAGCTGGTATGCTTAATGCCAAGCAGTGCAGCTTCTGGTTGAACTATTCTCAAAGACACACCAAAATCAGACCCCGCAAGAGGTTTCCATGTCTGGACTTCAAAGGGGTTTAAACACAAGCTAAAAAGGAACTTTCCTGCTTAAAAGGAACAGCTCAAGCCATGTGCAGAAGACAGAAGTTCAGGCCTCTGTAAAATCACCAGGTCAAAGCTGGGTTTTTTGGAACAGGTTTAGCTGAGGCATCAGAGAAGGACACGAGCTCCTAACATCCTTACAAGTATCAGTCTGTCTTTGAGCATTTAAATACCTCTGCAAATGTGAAACGCAGAAATCTAACTTTATTGTTGAAGCTTAAGCTCTTCAACCTTAATTAAAAAGTTAATTCAGACATTAAATTTTTAAAAAATATTTATCTGTGTTCAATTTTGGCTAAATAATCAATCACAGAGTCATTCCACATTAGCCCTTCAATTCTGTATATACACAATATATGTGCTTTATAGGAAAAATGGAAGAAGTGATTTATTCTGCTATGAAAACTACTTCCACTTTAATATTTTGTCTGTCATGCATATTTAATAAGTTAAACAGAAAAGTAAGATTTCTAAATTGGAGTGAGATTAATTTCATTCTGACAGTCAAGAAATATTGTGGGGTTTTTATCATCTAACATGCTCTCTGCTTCTCAATGCCAGATTTTGTCTTTCAAAGTAATAATTAGCTGTAGTTTTAATATTTTCTCAATTATAAAGAATTATCATTGAATGGATAAAATTTCCATAAATGTTAGGGAGTACATTGCGTTAGCCTATTATGTTCTGTATTATTTAGTTACTTTACTGAACAGTAATAGCATTCACTTTCTTACAATCAAAATTTTAAAAGGTTCTTTAAAGGGAGAGGGAAGAAGCAGAGGAGATAAATTATGCAACTGAAAGGAGTGATTGTTTTTCTCTTTGTCTCTTTAGTGCAAATTCTTCTTCACTGTGTTTCCCAGACACCATCTGTTTCCAAAATAACTCATCACCAAACATAAGAGAGAAGAGAGGAGTTTCCTATAGGAGCTAAACCTGCCAGTTTGCAGAGCAGTCTGAGCTTTCTCAAGTAGGAAATACATGGCAGCACAGAGCTGTTAATTAATTAAAGATAGGCAATGGGTGTCACCTCAGATGGTGCTGTACACTATTATAGGGATTTTTATTAGAAAAATACATGGATTACTACTTTGTAATGTTGCTGCACATTTGTTTTAAGAAGTCCAAGGCACATTTGGGCTTTCAATAGCAAGGCTTGATTCACTTAGTTCAGATTTGGGTGTTTTTTTTATCATTTTTTAAAGCCTACTTTTGAAGCTTGACTATAAGGGCACACTTGCTCAGGATCTCACTCCATTTCACATAGTCTTGGAAAAACAGAATCTAGCAGAATTATTTACACTGGGTGCTCACTCACCCAAGCCAGCTCCCTTTCTGCAGGATTTTGGGAGGAGGTAGAAAAACCCAAGATGTATCCAGGTATCATGGTACATGATACCATGCCACCACAAAATTGCTCCTTTCATCTCCAGAGAGGCTTATATCACTTCCAAAATGCTATTTACTGCTACTTCTAGAAGTTCATAGTGGAAGAGCAAGGTACCAATTTTTCACCTGGTTATAATATGGAGTTTAATGAGTTTTCAGAAAAACATGTATATTCTTCTGGCAAGTTGTACATCGATTTATTAAAAAAAAAAAAAAAAAAGATATATAGGAATTTAGATTGGATATAAACCATCAAGCTTTATAGATTCCTGTCATCATATCCATCAAAGCAAAACAATTTCATACAGACTACATGTGCCATAATAAACATATTAAGACATATCACTCTAAATTTTTTTATATTATGTATTCTGATCACATCTCTAACAGATTACATCTTTTTCAAACAACAAGTCCTTACCAAGTCAGAGATACGATGTCTCTTCTGCCCTTCCCCAATTCTTCCTGTCCTTCTTCATCATTCAAAACGGTTCTCTCCTTTTTGTAGCCCCAGTAATTTATTCCACACATGGAGCATTCTTTACTTCCCATTGCCTTTCCAGGTAATTTTATAGCTATCAGTAGACTAAAAAGTGCTTCTGTTGTTCTCCTGACAGTTCTATTAGATTAATTCCATTAGCTTGGTCACATATGCACATTTCACATTTTCAGCTCTTTCTGTTCATGATGTGATTCTGTTAAGATGTTCTCCTTCATATTGCCCATAGAGAATCTAAAAATCTGGATTATTTTATTTTTCCTTAATTTAGCTTTTAAACTATCTTATTTTTATTTTTATTTTATTACTGCATTAATTTATCACAAGTTCTACATTCCTGACCTCAACATACTTAATTACATTATAGATAACTATCTTCACTCCTGCTCAATATTCCAAGCAGTTCACTGAGTTTTAAATGCACAAAATGGTTGTTGCCACACATTTCATTTCTGGCTTCAGCAGTTGTGATCTTGTACTTTGTTACTAAAAATAGAGCTGCTTCCAACTACCTGAGCTGGAAAGCTAATTACAGAGCTGGTAAGCAGTTCTCCTCCCCATTGAGCAAATGGCAGAATAAGGAGTCTGCTAATGCACAAGGGCTCCCATGGTCCTGTGGGTCTCTGAAATCTATCAAGTGTCATTTATTTAATCACTTGTGGCTGTTTGCATCATGGATAAATTACCATTTAAGTAAATAACTGTTTGACTGTTGTATCAACAAATCAGGGAGAAAAAGAACAATCAGCTCATTTTAAGAAAAAGTATTCTAGCCTAATTCTCTGCTTGCACAAATCAAAACAATTTCACTGAAGTAAATAGCATACTGATGATTTTGACTAGGTAAGAGTCTAGTTATATTTCCTGCAGTAGAGGGATTATTAGAGGACTGACTGCAGCAGCTTAAAGACTTTTTTGAAAGTTATTTCTGTCACATACAGGCAAAAACAAACACCTGCCACTGTAAGAAGGCACTTTCTTCCCTTTAAAGTACTCTCAGCCTTGTCTGCAGTACAGCAGCACGTTGGCTGGAAAAAATTCCCTGCTGAGAATCTTAAGGTAGAAGTGCCCATGGGGTTTAGATGCTCTTCTGCATTTGACAATGAAACATTGGTTTCCCTGTTCCATTGGACTGATCCTTATTATGTAGCCTAATACAAGCTTTGTTGGCAACAAGGGTTCAGCTGTCACTCAGTCATTAAAACTCCACTCATTTTCAGCCATTACTGAGGGAACAAAATGCAGACAACACATAAGCAACTGTCAGAATAACTCTGATACAGCTGCAGTCCCAAAGAAAAGCTAACATTATGTTTAAGATGCCATATGTTTGTTCATCCAAAATCACTTCTAGGGCCAAGAAGGCATATAGCTTCTGGAATTACATTTTTTTATCTGAAGGCACAGTATAGGAATAAAATAATTAGGTAGAAAACCTCCAGAAAGACCAATTTTAAAAAGCATTTCTATTTCTCCTTCCTAACCCTCAAAGAAAGAAACAAGTAAATAAAACCTCCAAGACAGTACTGAACACATTAGAAGAATTTGAGGGACGAAAAGAATATGCAAGTGAGCATAAACTATTTGCTCACCATCATATTTCTGTCATGTAAAAGGTATATACTATATACTGTGCATCCAGGGACAGAATTGCTATCTGACCATAAATACATTACCTACACAGCACATTTGGGAGATGAAACTATGATCTCCCTTTTCTGTGCGTCCAGTCTTCATGCAAAGGAAAGTCAGGATGCTCTCAGCCAAGCAAACCGCCTCCTTTTGTGAAGGAAAAGTACATTGCCACTTTCTAGCAAAACTGAGTGGAAAAAAGGCAAGACAGAAAATGTGGACAGAGGTGGAAATGTGTAGTACAAGGAAGAAGAATGTGCAAGCAGGAGCCAAAAGAGAAACAAAGAAAGGAATGAGGAAATCGGACTAAAAAAATTCATTCCTATTTCAAGCTCTGGATATTCTAAAGAGCAGAAACAGATGGAATCTTCTAAAAAAAACAGTGATGATAAAATAGAAACGGAATACCATCCTTCTCATCTTAACCAGAAGAAATCAAGGTAACATGTCTGCACACCACAAGGCAGTCCCACACCATCACAACTAAGTCAACTCTGAAGAAGACAAGTCATGCACCTGGGCTTGCACTGCATTTGAGCAATGTTTCACCAGAACTGACACATCCTGTTTCCATGGTACTCTGTGTATGCATACTAGAGTGTCCTTGGAGAAAGTCATAAGCATTTTTCACAATTAAATCCATATAAGTGTGTGTGTGTGTGCGTACCCAAAGTTGGACAATGATGGAATGGCAGTGTGTTTGATGGTATTCAGTGCATAAAAATCAATTGAATCCCAATTTTCAATTGCTAATCAATCTTCCTGCATTTTCAGACCTTTCTTCCTGACTTAAATGACCACAAATACATTAGACAACATATTAATGTGTTAGATAAAATGTGCTTATTATATTAGGAAAAAGATTTCTCCAATGATAGTATATTTCAGAAAATAATACACAAAGAAAGTAATATGCAAACATCATAAGCAGTATTTTCCTTGCAATATGCTATTTCTGCCCACATTTATTCTCACCTTAAGACAGAGATGTGATACCTTTTACCCTGGCAGTCATTTGTCATTTATTCATTCAGGTTTCAAAGGCAGAACATCAACTGCCACAATCCTCATTTGCTGCTCAGACCAATTTAAACATTTCAACTGCTCACAAGTGTTTTTAGGTGGTCTGCTTCTGTTGAATTAAACTTGTCAAATTCATAGGGCAAATAAGATGTGCCTCTACATTTCCATTAAGCTAGTATAAAGTTTCCAATCCCCTTGTCAAAAAAAAATAATACACAGAGAAAGTAAGCAGATAAAAACATGCAATCTGAGGAAACTGTTGAAAATAAGTTGTGTAATTCTTTTAAATATGAGGAGCTGTCTCAGGCAATCACAGAAAAAGCACTTTCAAAGTGACAGTCTTTAATGAATGAAGTAACTTTGTGAGCCGTGTATTGTTCTTGCCAAAAAATTACATCTTTCACCACACAGGTATCACTCAAACTTCAACCTTCCTAATGAATGCATCAGCATATGCAAAGACTCCAGAGCCAGAAGGAGATTAATGGAATAAATTTAGGGATGTATTAAACAGGAGGGAAGGGCAATAGCTAAGCATTACAACATTTCTTCATTCAATAGCTTTTTAAATCAGAGGCACCAGTTAAAGAAGCACATATTAGGAGACAGTGCTGAAGGATAAGAAAAAGCTTATAACAGACTGAAAGTACAGTAGTTTGCTGTGTCACAATAGCACCAGTTTCAAAGGTGTTCATAACCATATCTGCTTATGTCTCAAGGCCCTAGCAACCACTTCTACCACACCTTAATATGCCAAAAATTCATCAGAAGTACTATTTGACAAGTGACTAAGTTTCATACAACACAGATACTTAATTTTAAAAGACTTCCGATGATTAAATGCTCAAGAAAATTTCTTAACAATTCAATAGTTAAAAACCAGCTACTTATGTCTCCACAGCACAGGCAGCCTGTATTAGGAATAGAGGATGAATACAGACTCCACCACCTTACCTCAGCTATGTGCGGCATTGGGTTAAATCCACAGAGATTGCACACAACTTTCTTGCACTCAGTACAGGTATTAAAGTTGGGGGGATCCTTAGAACCAATATTTAGTCCAGTTTTACAAAGGGGACAAGACATTTCAGGTTGGCTAGCTTTCTCTGGTTCCGACAGCCCATCAGGTTTCTTAGCTTCAGCAGCCTGAGGCTTGCTATCTTTAGCCAAACCGGATTTCTTTTCTAAATCAGATCCTTTAGTTAAAACACTATCCACTTTTGATGGCTCTGGTTTTTCAGTTGTAACAGGCTTGGCTTCTTTCTTTACAGGAACAGCTTTTGGAAGAGGCTGAGCCTGACCAGCCTCTCTGGGGGCTGCTTGAGGGGCTGGAGGCTGTGGTGGAGGCTGGGGCTGCTTCGCTGCAGGACCAGGCGGAGGGGGGCCCGATGTCTGAGACCCTGTCTGACCCGCTGTGGAAATTAAATTTGAGGCCTGGCTGAAGAATGAAGCTCCAAATCCAAAGAGTTTCCCAGTAACTGTTTCTTGTGGTGTTGTAGGCTGAGGCTTAGGGGCATCAGTGATGCCTCCCAGGTTAAGGCTGAAACGCCTTGACTGCTCCGGAGTTTTCTGAGGTGGCTGGGGCTGAGGTGCTGGCACTGGCTTGGGTCCTGCCCCTGCTTGTGGGCCCTTGGGAGCTGGTTTAGTATCAGGCTTTGGGGCTGGTTTTGTTGGTAGCTTTTTAGGATCATCTTTTGTTTGCGTTGGCTCAACAGGCTTTTGAGCTTTAGCATCTGGTCTAGCCCCAGGCTGAGACGCAAGCTTGGGATCTGACTTCTGCCGGGACACTTGTGGAACAGGTTTGGAATCTGGTTTATCCCCGGCTCGATGTGTGTCCTGTGATGGCTTTGCAAGCTCAGGCTTTGGGGACTCTGTCACTTTCTGTTGAGTTGGAGGTCTGGGGCCTGCCAAATCCTGCTTCTGCTCTGGTGCTACAGAGGTAGATACAGTGTCTGCTGTAGACTTCTGTACACTGGGTTGTTTTTGCTTTTCTTCAGCCTGTGTTGGCTTGACCTGATCAGATTTTGGAGTGGCATCTGTTTGCTGGGAGATCTCAGTGGGCTCTGCACGGGGTTGTTTTGATTTCACAGGAGGAGACCCAGGCAAGGGTGTTTGCTTTTTTTGTGGCGGAGGTTTTTTCGAATCTGGTAACTGTGAAGGATCAGGTTTTGGAGTTACATCTTTCTTTTGAATAGGCTGTGGCTGGGGAGATGGTTTAGCTGCTGAAGGTGGAATGGGTGTCTTGGATTTGGGTGCAGGCGGCTGTGGCCCAGGACCATGACCTAATGCTAGGTCACCTCCTAATGTTCTTTGCACCTGGCAGTTTAAACAGAGCCATTCGCTGATCTGAAAAAAGTAAAGGCAATTATAATTAAGATAAGACAAAGATAACAAAATAAACATAATATTAAGTTATTCTAACATAGGAATTGCTCCAATATTTTAAACCTCTGTGTAAAAAGGGAGAAATATCACTAATAGTGTTTTGCAATTAACATGCACAGCTGATTATTTTCATTGTTCTCCACATCACTGTGAGTCAAGCTATCACTGAGCCCATGATTCTAATGGCTTCACATTCAGTTTATACACAGTTGAATATTGGAGGATAAAAACCCAGCAGAATGAAAGAAAGTGCATTGGAATTTCATGGGGCCCAGTGATTCATTTACAGAAATGATCTGCCAGAATAATGACAAATACTGCTAAAATAGTTTAACACATCAAGGCTGCTGACAGAAAACAATAATCAGAATTAAAACACAGTAAATGCATAATTATCTTTAAGCATACATCTATCAAGCTCTTAATGCAGCTTATGGTTTTGATAATGGTTTAAATTACAGAGCACGGGTATTGCCAGTACGTATGTATCCAATGAATTAGCCACAGAGGTGTGTAAAAGGACATCATGTGTAACACAGATTCATGAATTACCACCAATTTCAGGGGGCAAGTGTTCATCCAAAAATCAGTGAGGAGCTTTGCCTGAGCCCTGGTAGTATTTCAAGAGTCACAATTAGGTTTCCCGAATCTCCTTTGTTATTAGAAGTTTCTAGGGTAATTACTGTACCTCTGTATACAACAGGCCCCTCTTTTCACACAGAGAAGGAATAATGCAAATAATGTATTTACGCATGTTTCTCATCAATTATAATGAACTCTATAAAACATTTTTTTATCATTTCCAAGCAGTATTATATGAGAGAGAAACCATATTTCTGATAAGACAGAAAAGCCCAGCTTCACCCACATGAAAGGATCAAATTGTTTAAAACGTAGTCACGTGCTACTTTCCCCACTTTCCATCACTCCCAGAAACATTATAGGCAGCAAAAATGCCATTCAATATGGTACAGAGTCCCATGGGCCTCCACCTGCTAGCAGATATTTAAGCAGGTCACCTGTAGCTCTTCTTTTTAGTCTTTGTGTGAAACACAGGGTGCCAGCTACAGCATTTGCAGAGAGGAACCACAAGTAGAACACAACAACATAAACCTCTTTTCCATTAAGGGTGAAGATTCCTGAATGCTGTTTCTCACCCAGGTCTCAATGGTCTTAGAGATCTTTTACAACATAAATGATTCTGTGATGCTATGAAATCTCTACTATATACCGTGGAACAAATCTAGAGATACTACATGCAAGGAAAGATTTTGTCTGCGTAATGTCGAAGCTCAATGGAAGGAAAGAGCTCTGATGTCATGGACTGAGGCAACTAATTCATTGTTTTGGGGTGCCTTGCCAGCCTTGTATTTTTGCAGCAGCAAAACACATTATTTCCATTATTCTGATAAACATGGTACAAACACACACTTTGGAATCTAAGTTCACTATTACTAACAGCTTCACAAAGCAATCACAGTTTCTGGCCTCAGCTGTAAAGTTCCATTCATAATAAGGCTGCTCTTATCTTCCATTTTTAGTGCAATTTTTTTAGATTGTTTAAACAATTCTCGGTACTACTTGCAACCATATAGCAAATTACTGTTAAAAAGGGAAAACAACTGAAAAAACCTGGAACATATGTTTAAACTCTCCTTTGAATGTTTAAAGGAATTAAGTTCAGACCTGTACAGAGGACTTGAGCAAGGATTACATTTAGCTGAACTCCCATTTTGTTTGCTCAATGATCACTCCCCTTACCTGATTTTAGATATCAGTAATATAATTTAATTAGATACATACTAATACCATTTCTGGATTAATCCTTAAGGGTTTTCTAGGGCTTAAGTGTAATCAAAGACCAGGCTGTCACAGTTGTCTGGCTTTGGCAAAGTAACTAAGATTTCTTATATTAGGGAGGTAGGCTCTGCACTACAGTGGGAAAGACAAGATCCTGTGAGGGCTGAACTTTAAAATGGAAAATGTACAAAGTTTCACTTCACAGTATTATTTTTTAAATCTTTCTGGTTTAAACATAAAATTCCCCCCATGCATTTTAGTGGGAGGAATTAAGTTCCAAAATGCTCAAGTCATTATAGGTTACACACATCTTCAAATAAATACAAAACTGCACAAACTATAGTCCTGTGATTGGAACAGCAGGAGTTCAAAATGAAATGTGCTATGTGATATAGTTTTCTATCAAACACTCGCCTGTTTGTCCTACCAAAATTACAGAGATTTTCCATAAATTTTAACAGGAACAGGTTTCCATTAAATACAGATGCTCTTATACATTATTATAGATGAAGCAAAACTTACTGCTGCTGCAGATACCTAAAATACAAGCATTCCTTATCCTTAAAAGTGTTCCTAGGCAGCAGTTCTGTGACCTCCTAGTTTCTTTCTCCACATTTCTTATATATTTATGTGAAATTAAGAAGCAAAAGTTTCCAGAGGAACTTGAGAGCTTTAGCAGGTCCTGTCTGTGAGAGAGATTCTTCTTTGGTGCTGAGAAAGCCAAACTGTCTGTTTTTTACACATAGGGATAGGAGCTGGGTCTTAGTTCTAGAAGAAATCTGTATGTGATTTTCTTCATTCTGAGACCCATGCCAACAAGTGCCCTAACTAGGACAGTAAACTTGAGGGATTTCATGCAAGATTTTTGTTCAGATTTCAACTCCTGAGCAAAGAAAAATGCTGCACTGTTTTCTAACTGTTGTAGAAACTATATGCCCTCAAAACAACAAAAAAGTACTTAAAATGTACTTTATGTATTCATCAACCATAGCATCAACTCTTCTAGTCTGACACACCAAATGAATTTATTTGGTATTTTACTAAGAACATCCATGGAGAATTACTTTAAAGAAAATTATAACACTACATTCCATAGATTATGAATGCATAAAGGGAAGCTAACAGTTGACACTAATAACAAATAGCAACTACAGTTCAGTACTTCTCCCTATCTCAAACAAAGCCAACACAGTTGAAGGCAATCCAGTGTCTATTCATTTTTTTCAAACCAGTTGAGATTTGTTCTAACAACACATACCCATCAAAAGCAACAGGAAAGCTGTCAGCAAGTGCATTGCCTGGCATGCTTAATTTCTATCCCTGCAGATGATGTAGGAGAGAAAGAGAATCTATCTTGATTCTATAATTCCAGAAGTACATGAGAAATAAATTTTGACTTGCAGATTGAACATATTTCATATAAAAATTACTGGCACACAATATGAATGTGGCTCTCAGAAGCCATGTTAACAGTCCTTTTGCAGAGCAGAGCTGCACTCCAAGTGAGTGGATCTCATTCTCATTTAGAAGTCATTTGCTGCTATAAAAAGAAACTTAAAATATACATAAAATATTAACATCCCTTTACATTACCAGAGATATGTAAATGGATTTTGCTGACAGTGCTCAGCTCCAAAGCTTTATTGACAAAATCAGTTTCTAGTTTGAAAATACAGTAACTTATTTGGTCCCTGACAATTTCAAAGAGCAGTGACGAATCCAGAATTTGGCTCTTAGCAGACATTTTTGCCAAGATGATGAGAAAAACATGAAAAATAAAGTGCTCAAACACATGATTTTATGCAGCTTCATGCACTGTGGTAGAATACTCTGAGACAAGAAACTAAATCAGAAAATCTTATTATGAACAAAAAATAATAAAAAAAAAAACAACTATCACAAACCAAATTAAATTGGTACATCAACATACAAGTTGAAATGTCTTCTAAAGAAGCTTGTGCAATACTGGAGCAAAGTTTTTTTCTTCTACACCATCCTTCCATGAGTAAGTCCTCAGCTGTTCAAAGTAATTACACTGAACCAAACATTTAACAATTGTACACAGTATGCAACTGATCCTCATTTCAGGCAAATACATCATCACTACAAAATAAATATTTACCTTCCTTTCAGGAATATGATGAGTTTGCCAGGAAACACTGACTCAAGATGCTCACCAACATGACACTAGATTCTAGTCAGCAGCATGGTCCATGGGTGTCCATTCCACAAACCACAGCAGTGGTTACAAGCTCTGTAGCTTAGTGCTAAACCAATGCTGGGGCAAGCTTTTTAAATAGACATATTGAAAAACTATTTTTAAATGTTACTTAGCTGTTCTAAAGCTACTAAACACTACTGAATGAATTATGCAGTTATCACAATCTTCAAACATACTCCACTACTCTGCTTAAATTACCAATACAAAAAATCTGCAGTTTGCATATGAATTATGAATGTTTGGGGAACTATTATTTTATAGCTTACATAATTGGAATCATAAAGCAAAATAGTGAACATAATCTTTTGAATTTTTTTTTAATTTAGTATTTCAGGATATCTAAAAACTAGGTTTTTTTATAGCCAAGGATATGATTAAGCTGCCTCATGCACATAGCAAGGAAAAAAGACTTTTAAACACAGCTCAGTGCACTGCATCATGCAGTAATGCAAAAAATGCTCATTGCTTTCATCAACTGCACTGTGATTTAATATGCCAGAAACATGTGAATGATTGACAAAAAATCTAACTGCAAATCAAGAGAGTGGCCAAGAAAAGGTTAACAAAGTTCATCTGTGCTGCACTGAGCAAATCATGAAAAGCATTAATCTGCCTGGTGAGAGCAGGGCTGGGCTGTGCTGCCCAGTGACTGCCCAGCAAACACCACCCCACATCACATGGCCTCACAAAGTAGTAAATTACAGTTGCTGAGCAACAGCAATACTGGCGCAGATGGCTGACTGCAGTTGACATCTTTAGCTATGCAGATTAATTTATTATTTACTTGTGTTAAAAACTGGACGGGCCAGCCTTCTGGACTAATGAGAAAACACTCCAACATATTGTAGAATATTGCTCAATTAAATTATTGGGACAGTATTCCCCATGCAGAGGGGTTTTGCCTCCATGTTCAGCCCCTTATGTAAAAGAAAAAAAAAAAAAAAAAAAAAGGGAAAAAAACCACAGGGTACCACTACTATTTCTAGATCTAATCCTTAAAGTAAAGCAGAACTGTTGGCACACAGTCTTCCTCTAAGACAGAAACAATGTGGGAGTTTGTTTAAGAATATTCCATGGAGAGAAACAATATCCTGTACTTCTATAACCCTTCTACTTGAGGACCTTTACAATTTTCCCAAATGTCTATGTGGCAGCTGTGGCTAGGGGCAGAACTATAGGAACTATACTAACTTCATTTCATCACAAAAACTATTAATAATCCCCATTTGCATAGAAATTGCAGTGTTAGTAACTCTGGAACACCCCAAGTACTCTTTGTACTAAAGCAAATATTTCACACTTTTATTGCATTTAAATGACAGCTAAACAAGTCTTGTTTGCATCTGCTCTCTGATCAATTTGAACCCAGACTAAAGTCCATCAGCTTTACAGAACTCTTCTCACTTCAGCACAGTTAAGAGCTGGTAATTAAATCAATACTTCGAAAAATTTTTTAAAGTCTTGGGTTTTGTTGGAGTTTTTTTAAACTCATTTCTATACAACTTATGATGATTATAACACCTGATAATCAGATTTAGATCCTTGATTTTTTTCCCTAGTTTTTTCTGCTTTACTTATATAACCCTCATATCCCCTCCACCAAGTTCACATAGGGTGTACAGATTCAAAGCTATTTTCCCTAATATTAAAAGACTTAAGATTTTGTTGCATGTCACTGCATCACCCACAGTGATGGCAGTTTTATCCTTGTTTATATATTATTTACAGTCCAAGTTGCATTCTGGTTCTTGTACTACTACAACACAGCAGGGTCTAGACTGCAAACCACAGGGAATACTTCAATCAACAGCTTCCTTTACTGTCATGTAATCAACAGAGATTTAATAGAGTAATTTCTATTAATTTTATTGTAAGTATAAGCAAAACCTACCTGGATTCACCACAAGAATTATAGCCATCTTACTTATTTTAAATTATTATATATTGTTCTCCCTATACAACCTAATAATAATGAAAATTACATAAGAAAATTAATGCCTTTCTGACTGTTTAAATTCTGTATAGTTACTGATCCTACTTCATGCCCAAGTATATTTAGGAGATTTAGAGTTGCAGGATTTTAATAAAGAACATACAAATACCAAAAATTATTATAAATATATGAACCAAAATATTATATTTTAAAATCAAATGTTGTGATACAACTGTAAATAAAAACAGAGGCAGAAACAGAGAGGAAAAAAAAAAAA